>JAATLQ010036551.1:0-14143 GCA_013421005.1 Heliconius erato x Heliconius himera | reverse complement strand
TAGGAAGAATTAACTCTGTATTCAAGCTGAACATCTTTTTATATTCAATCCCACATAATTTGCTCTCATACAGCCTGTCGGCTGTTGCTAAGTCACCGAGCGGTGGTCGCTGGCTGCTGCGGCAGTCGGAAATTGTCTAAATTCTAGGCCAACGTTCCGTAACCGTGCTCCATCTCGCTCGCACACAGCTTAAAAGCCTGCATTACACGATATCTTTCATTTCCTTCTAAGTTTTTTATACATGCTGTTACTTAAGGCCGCAGCCTTGATTGTTTGTGAGGATGTAAATGTAAGATTTTATTATGAGATTTATAGCATGAAGATTTTTTTTTTGTATTATTCAAATGACAACATTATCTTTTTAAAATAAATGATGAGCCTATTTATTATATTGTTCCCTAGTGACTTATGTACATCTTAAATAAAATATTGTCTTGTTAAATAGTGTTCATGAAATAGAATTATTATCACAAAGACAATATGTTGAAAATAGTGCTTGCAATATTTTTCTGTTATTACTAAATTTAAATGAAAAAAAAAACTTTAACAACCCACCACTAACGATATCATTGTAATCTTAGGCATATAAGGCTTCAAGCATATCTTGCAGTTTGGCACAGGCTTTGGATTGGTCTATAGATAAACATAAATCGTGTCATCGGCCAGTCGTGGCGCAGGGGCACAAAGTGTGACTGTAAAACCGACTGGTTATGGGTTCGATCCCCACTCGAGTAGATGAAATATTTACTTAAATTTATATTTCCATTTCTTCGCTCTGGTGCCGAGGACAAACGAAGTGTCTTAACACTAGGTTCCCTCTGCCTACCCTGCAGTATGCGGGATATAGCGTGAAGCTGATAATACAAATGTAATTGGTTAATTATTATTAAAAATTATAATATTTCAAAAACATAAATATTTTTGGTTTGTTTCTTTTACAACAATTGTAACTGTTAGAGATAATAATTATTCACATTAAATTTACTATGCGTTTTAGGATTTCTGTAAATAATGTCTAATATGTATTAATAATGGTATATGCCTTAGCAGTTATATGCTACTAATTTTAAGAACCCAGCCAGCCCACTAAGTACTATTATATGGCAAATTTTTTATGTTAAACTAGTGGGCGCGCGCACCTTCGCCCGTTTCTTCTTGCTTCTTTCTATTCAATAACATATTTTAAACAGTCCGAATTTAAATTTTCATAAAATTCGGTGGCGATTTAAAGATTTTCCATAAAAACTTTCGATTAATTATTTGAACCCTTAGGGGGTGAATTCTAAAAAACCATGAAACAAGTGTCCAATGAAATATTTTTAAGAGTCTGAATTTAAAATTTTATAAAAATCGGTGCCGATTTATGTTTTTTCCATATAAACTTTCAACCCCTATTTCATCCCTTTAGGGTTAAAATTTTTCAAAATCCCTTCTAAGTGAATGTCCAGATTATGAAAATAAACATCTGTCCAAATTTTACGTTTCTACGGTTACGGCTGTGCGTGCGTCTTACCTCAGTCAATCAGGTACATGTCCTTTTATATGTATAGATAATTAAGGCATTGTAATTAAGCGTAGATTAAAAATGTCTGTCTTTATCAATGTTCTTTATAGAAAAACTAGACTTAGGAATCTGCTGCTTCTGACACTTCCGTTCCTCACATTCCGCCGTATTCTGACGGCATTGCGTGTTGAGTGATGAATCTCAACGTCACGCTTTGCCTCCTTAACAGATCAAGGAGATGAATAAACATCTCATCCCCCGAGTGAGAATCGAACCCACAATCGCGTTTACAATCGCAACGCTTGTTCCCTTGCGCCACAACTAACACATCAAATCATAAGCTTTATTAATTTTCAGTAATCTAATAATGTACTGACATAATATACCAAATATTAAGCTGAAAATTCGTAAACAAATAACTAGCATTCCATATTTGATGTCCAGCTCACCGGTAGCTGGCGTTCGTCCAATAAATAGTGCATTTTTTGCAGAACAGAACCGGTTACCGAAAGTCGCGGGTAACGGCACAGTTGGCGACTTGGCGAAGCGCGGGATCGTGGGAAGAGCGAGTTCCGGCTGTGCTACTTGCCACGCCTTTCACCGCGCAAGGTCGCTGCGCGGCCGCGCCACTTTCTTTTATATAATAGCCTCGTACAGCGGAATGCGACACCCGAATTTATGATGGTGACGTCACTCGCTTGTGATTCACTGGCTTAGCAATGGCTGGCTAGGATTTGCGCAGGAGCAGAGTGACGTCATAGCGTTTTGTGTTTGGCGGTGTTTGGGTGTGTTTTGTTATTTTATGTAAGATAGAACGGGGACATTGTCAAATTTATTAAAAATAATAAAATAATCAACCTGAACCTAAAATTATGCAATGCAAAGCTTTCAGAATGCAGTGGAAAATGGGGACCGGAATGTCGTAACATCAGGTTCCCTCTGTCTAGCAGCGTGTGAAGTTTAACCTAAAAAAAAAATAAAGAAACAATCTGTAAAGTCGCTCAAAGTATAGAAAAATAGCTATTTTAAAGTTATTATTAATTAGACGAAAAAAAAATCTTTAAATGTTAAAAAGGAATAAAGTAAAAGCTTTAAATAGAAAGTATCCATAATATTCACACAAAGAAACTCGTAGACAACTACATCCGGATCATTGCGGAACTGAGTGCGATATCTTACATCATCAAAGATCGGCTGTAGACACAGCTAGCATACAAATAACTTCCGTTAACTTAATAAAATCATCACTTTTTATGAATAAGTAAGCATTATATATAACCTTATTTTCATAAAACTGTTGATTAGCTGATAATAATGAAAAAGTTAAAAAAAAGTACGGACCCACGTGGTCCGTAGTGTTTAGTTAAAATTATTAAAAAAATAAAAACCTTGTTTTAAAACATACCTTTTTTTCCATTATATAAATACCTATTAAGTATTGAATTCCACTACTCCAGATGCAATATATGGAATTATGGTGGAAAGAAGAAAAAAAACAACAATAGCTTTTGATTCTACGTAACACTAAAATGTCTGTATTTACTAGACCGATTTACTTTTTTTTTGTTTTGTATGAAAGCTATATTCTTCAGGAGTGTTAAAGGATATTCAACACACAGTGTGAAGCTGATTTTTTTTAACATTAACTGATTTTTAAGATATTCTACCTTTTTTTTTATTATAATGAGGTTCCTTATAGAAATTAGCTAAGCTCTAACTATGATAAATTTATTTCACCTTTTAATAACACTTCTCTATCTATCTAAGAAAAAAAAACGATTTTCAAGGCAGTTTTAGAGAAAAAAAAATGGTTATCAATTATAAATTTGATACCTAAGTTATTTAATAAGTTATGAATTTGAATAATAAAAAGAAATTACGAGTGTATTTGTAATAAAAATTAACTAAAAAAAAAATCAACCATGTCTTCATTATTTTGGTATTTGTGACGATCTGACATGAATTCTGTGAATGAAGTAATCGGAAATTAATGACCCTAGAATTCGCTATATATACAACAAATATTTTAGTTCAATACAAGACGGTTGAAGAGTCGTGGCCGCCCTTAAGTTAATGACAAAATAATCAAACGTAAGGAAATTGCTAAAATAAAATTGCGATTATCTACACCTAACCTCAGGACGGCCACGACTCGTCAGCTATACAGTCCGCCAGGTCCAAGCTGAGCTTTAAGTGACTGTTCAATATAGTATAGAACTATAGATTATAAATATAACGTCATTTGCTTGGCCTAAGCCTATTTATACTATTTTAGGGTTCCGTACATTTTAAAGAAAAAAGGAACCCTTATAAGATCGCTTTGTTCTCAGTCTGTCTGTCAAGAGCCTTTATCTTAGGAACGCTTGGAGACATCGAATTGAAATTCAAACCATATACTCAAATCTATGGCCCCATGATTTTCTGAAAAGAAATAATTTCTACATTTACTTAAAAAAAAGATATGGCCGTTTATATCGTAAACAACGCTTATTTCGACACTATTAAGGGAATCAAAATTAATATACCTTATTAATTTCCTGTCAGCTAGCATCTACAGGTAGTACTAGTTTAGGAAAAAATCTGAAATCTACATTTGTGGTTAAATCCTAAAAAATAACAAAAGGTGGGCAAATTTGACATTAAAGCGTTCAAGTGTGGTATCAGATGAAAGGGCTCTCGCTAAGCTAAGCCTGAATTTCAGAAAATCTCAAGACTTCCAATTTTTTATGGAACCCTCGGTACGGAACCCCCCCAGCGACCCCGACTCGTGCTTGTCCAGTGTTTTAACAAGCAGCACCTCTATACCAGCAGCAGATACCTCTTGTACTGATAGCGACATATTAATTACTAGCGGCCTGCTCGCGGCTTTGCCCGCTTGAATTATATGATTATTCATTTAAGAAATATATATATTACAAACAGCCTTAATTATTAATTAATTGATTTGGATAAGTACTCACGATATTATTTGTAAAATAACTTATATTAAGCTCCTGTATAGGTTTAAATTGGTAACATATATTATTAGTTAAATATATAATTGGTATACAGAATATACATAGAAAGCACGTTTTTAGGCATTTTTATATAATCTATAAAATAATCAATATGTTCGGTCAAGTTCAAGTCGTACTCATGCCACGAGAGTTTCGTACCAGTTTCATGAATGGAGATACACCAAAAGAATAACTAATTAAGTTGTCATTTTGTATCAAATTAAATACAGATTAAAATTTGTACTTAATGTTTTTTTTCTATGACACAAATACAATAAATATTCAATTTTTGAAAAATAATTTTATACGTGCCGTAAATTTTAACTTCTTAACAAATTTCGTAATTGTATATCAACGGGAATTATCCTATAGTTATGATAGAAAATGCGACAAAAAACGAAGTATAAACCCTCATATTTCATCGTCATTTGATTGCGATGATTTAGAAGATAGATTTTTTGTGCTCTAAGGGAATATAGACTTGAACATTGAGGTATCTAACCTTTAACCGATTTTGTACAAAATAGTCTTGACAGACGGACAGACGGACAAACAACAAAGTTATCTTATAAGAACTTTGAGGTATGTACCCTAAAATACCCTTGGCACACACATACATGCAACATACAGGTGCAATAGTGCAATGTTGGTACGTGTCGCTTGTAAGTTATGAAATAATACTGCGGGATATTTTTATAAACAGTGTCAGAGCATTTTTTTCTTGAGACACAATTTTTTAGCGGTTGCTCCCAAAAGTTAAATATTTTATACGTTTCTTAAAAAAATATTAATAACATAAACGAACGAACGGACTGAAGAACCTATTCAAAATATTTCTTTGAATATTAAGTCATTCTTTATCACTGTTATTTAACATAATTACGAATTAAGTTAGACTGTTACGAAAGTAATCTTCACCAACAATTCAATGTAGTTTACTTTGTAGTTAGTACTATGAACAATTGTACTTTAAAAATACGTAAATTTATCAACAGTCAAATAAATAAGACGTTTCTAAAGTCGTTCTTTTGGACTTACAATTGAACTGTAACCATTCGAATATTGTTAGAAAAATACTACGATGTTTATGTTAAATTTATTATAAGTATAGATTACACTTACATGACGTAATTAACGTTAAGCAAATAATAACTCAACAATATAATAACATTCATTATCATATGTAGTCAATAGATATCATTGCGTATGTTTCCTTTTTTTTTCAAATATAATTATAAATCTTTAAAACTTTAAGTATATTATTTTTTGATAGAGTGTAGCGGTAACCTTTCCAAACTATATTTTATTTATACACAGCGCCATCTATTTAAGATCCCATCGCAATTAGTAATAGCGTTACGCGTATGAAAGAGAGTATCAAGATTCGTTAGTACCTACTATTTTTGTCAATAGATAGCGTTACTTGTGTCGATTTTTTACTATCTCAAATATTAACTTCTTGAAAACTTAAATACTTATATCTTTTGATAGAGTGAAGCGATTACAATGAAATAAACATTAAAAGTTACTTTGATTTATTTGTAATTATTATGTATAAAAGTTGCTTAAATTTATTGTGTACTTTTTACGTGATACGTGTTCACATAAACAGACAAACAGACAAAAATTCCAAAAATGTTGGAAATGGATTCTGTTAATTATCCTTTAACACCCTGGCTAATTTTTTTTTAAATATTTTCAATGTACAGAAACGACTTTTCTACAGATTTATTATAAGTATAGATTTATTATTTAATTCTTAATAACTCATTTTTGTGTTTAATTTATTAAAAGTGAAAGCATTATTACTGTACAAGAATGGAAAAATGAACGAGATTAAGCAGTACAAAAAGAAGAAAAACTTGTGAACACAACGTCGTTCTTGATGAGATAACGGAGACATTCATTGTTAACTAAACAACACATCAGAGGAGAGTTTTTTCTCTCCTCATAATTTTTATTATGAGTATGCAATGTCCAACACAGAAGAATTAATATATATAGGTATATATTTTTATGTTGGATTCTGTTATTGACTTCTAATAATATACTTAATTTTTTTTCTGGCTCTATCTTTATAATCACTTACACAAATGCAAAGCTCATCTTAAGGCTCGTGAACTGTATTGTACTTTAGTATTGAATAAAATATTTTTAAAACAGATAGACAATCTAAGCAGAATTAATTGTTAATAATCAACGACAATGACAATTCTTAGTAATTTGTACTCAAAAATATATTCAGAAATTGAAATTGAAATTGCTTGCACGGGGTCGTGCAACACCAGACGGTGCTACAGGTAGGTGTGTTGCCGGCCTTTAAGGTGGGTTGGGCGCCGGAGCCCGGCATTACCTGATGCGAAACGTAGTGGCATAAAGCTACTACTTCGATGTTGGTTGCGGATTCGATCCCCACTCGAGGAGATGAAATATTTACTTAAATTTATATTTCCATTTCTTCGCTCTGGTGTCGAGGCTAAGCGCGGCGTTGAGTTCTGCCACTCAACACGCAATGCCTCCAGAATTCGGCAGAAAGTGGGGAACGGAGTGTCGTAACACTAGGTTCCCTCTGCCTACCCTGCTGTGTGCGGGATACAGCGTGAAGCTGAAGCTGAGAAATCCATGTATATTTTCTTTTCTCTTTTTAAAAAAAACGTATTCATAATTGCTAATTTAGATAACCTATTACTATTATCAGGCCTTCAGTAAGGAGATGAGCCTGATATTCTTCTATTGCGTGGCCCATTCCTCCACAGAACACCCAAAAGGACTTCTTCTTTTCTTCTTCTACTTCTACGACTTCTACTTCTTCAAACTTTTGACAGCCCTGAAATATCAAATTGTATAATTTCGACGGCTTGCAATAGTTGCATGTTACATTCTATTGATGTCAGAGATCTTACATTAAAAGTACATATTTTTAATATATTTTTATTAAGTTTTGTATTTATTTTGATGGTATTTTTATTATTGGAGGATAGTAGTTAAATTCAGGAAAGAGTATTTAAAACCTTTTAGTATATTTTTAAACCCTTTGGGTATATGCATTCTGTGCGCATAACCAACCCATTGTCAAAGCATCAAATGTCATTTAATGTCGTTAACGTACTGTGGGGTGAATTTATTTCTATCGTGTTATTTTTAATATTACCTGAAGCTTGTCTAATATAATTAATAAATGAAATTCACATTCAGTAAATTAGCGTATCAATGCGTTAGTGATACTCACAAATAAATTGTAATTGCCTAGTATATTAACAATTTACGTCATTTGTAAAGGTTGTAACTTCAAAAAATATTTGTAAACATGGAAGAAGAATTCCCCATAAACCCTCAAAAAATATTGCGAAGTTCACAATTAAATAAAATCAATAATAAAACATCCGTTACGTAAGTATTGACCTTAAAATGTACATATTTTTATGTTTTGTACACGCATTTCATAGATCTTTTTTACACAGATGTACCAAAGTTCCAGAAGGATTATTTGATTCTAAAATTGTAGATAAACATTTTAGTAAGTTTGGCAAGGTTGTCGGGATTAAATTGTTGCCTAAGAAACAAATGTGTATAGTAGAATATGACCAACAAAGCTCAGCTGAGCGGGCTGTATTGAATGCAGGAGCTTTTGATGGTTTTATGTTTGATGTAACACGTACAAAGCCAAGGGTGTAAGTTTCGTATCATATTGGCTATTTACAATTTAATCATTTTATCAAAATATGTGCAGTAAAACTATTTAACTTTATTTTCAGAAGAAGAAAAAGTAAAAAAGATGATGATCCCGAGTGGTTACCAGATCCAGAGGTTGAGGAAGAATTAAATGCAATGAATGGTGCACCAACTTATCGACTTTCTAGACAAAAAAGTAAGTTAAAACTAACAAATGCTGTATTCATACTTAATCAGGGCAATTGTGTCAAACCTGGCAGTATCTCATTGTAAGTTATGTAAGTTTAGTAGTTATGTATTCTAGGATATTATTCACCTAAAGTATTATTTTGTCACACAGCAAATAATGGCAAATAATTGAGAGAATATTTTACATCTACTATTTCCCTAACAAAACTTTAATTGCATTGTAAAGCTGTTTATATATTTTTTTAAATTGTACTTATCACTGTTTCAGCAATGGATGTTGATACTACTAATGTTCAGTTAAAAATTAATAAATCACCAATTCGAAAGAAAACTTTAATAACAACTCCTCAAAGGGTCAAGCCAGTTGTTCAGTAAGTTAACTAACCATTTTTTTAAATAATTTAATGGCCATAAGATAATCAATATTTAATTTGGGATATAATTCATGTCTAAATTTAACTTGGCAATTTTTTTTACACAACATATACCACACAAAATATCAACTTATTGGTAGACATATTTTTAGTATTAGCTAACTTACAAATTTACTAAAACATTATTATCCTGAGTGCAATCATATAGATCTTTGATTCTTTTGTCTGTGAAGTCAAGAACAACATATTACTCAACATTACACTTGGCTCTCATTTCACATTTATGTTTTATAATTATACTTCTATTTGTTTATTAATATGTAAAGGCTTGTTGTCTTTGTCTTGAAATTTGTAATGAAAAAATGTTGTGAAATTGGCATATTGATGCTTCGCATCTATTGTTCCCAACTCTTGGATATTTTTGAAAAAATGTATTAGAAATATTTTCAATTGATAAAAGTAACTTTTACTTTAGAAAATTATACATTAAATTCACTTAATTAAATATTTTTTTTAGAAAACAACCTACAAGCGGTATTGAGTCACCAGTGATAGTGACCACTGCCGCAACTAGTCTCAGCATTATTGAGGCAGCTGCGGAATTACACAAACTTAGATCAAGGATATCCACAACAGCTGATGAAAAATGGAGGACATTGGATGCTAGAGACAGGTACATTTTGTGACTTAAATTGTCACATCATTTTTTTCTATTTTTATGCTTTATTGTTGGCAGTGTAAGCAGAATATTTTTTTTATCTTATGAATAACTTGTTTGAGCTGAGGGAGTCAGTTTCTATCTGAATTCAAGACATTGTGTGTTAAGCAACAAACAACAAACTCAACAAAAAAATCTTTTTCTTATGAAAGTGAGGAAATGAAATGTGATGGTTGTAAGTTCGAATCCTACTTGGTGAAATATTTAATAATTTTCATTTCCTCACACTGGTAAGAAGGAAAAGCAGGACATTCAGTTCAACAACTAAACATGCAATACATCAAGTCAAATGTGTTAGCACTAGATTCTAGATTCCTTCTGACTACTCTGTTAAAGAAAAAATAGTATATTTTCAGATATTTTTAAATTATGTATTAATATTTTTTTTATTATTACAGAATTTTAAGAGCTTGGGGTGGTGCAGGCTCCAGAGTAAAAGTTGGTGGTGCCACAATAGGCACTTGTCCAGACATGTGCCCTGAAAAAGAATTATTACACAGACAAGCTGAACACCAGGTAAATTTACACTTATTTTTTCCCATAACTCAACCCCATGCCTTGTCTGACCAAAGCAGGATAGTGGAAAAAAAAACATTCTCTCAATTATTATTATTACACCTTTTTAAATAATATATTTTTTTCTTTACAAATCGAAATCGAAATTTCCTGACACTAGCCAAATTTCAGTTGTAAATTATTTTCACAGTTAGTACATATAAAAATATAAAAATTTGCATAAACAAATAAAATAAATAATATCTCATACATCTCACGTTTTAGGTATTCTATAATTGCCAAGGTATTGTAAATAATATGAAGCAAACACATTATTTCTTTATTTCAGGTTATGACATTAGAAACAATAATAGATTCAGACGGTCTCTTAGAGCCGTGGCGTGCGGTGAAGCAGTACAGCCGGAGCTCCGCCGACCAGGAAATACCGATGTGCTATGAACTCAGGCCGGCGGCAGTGTTGATGAGAACCTGCGCTTATTTGTTACATGAAATTGCAGATACTAATCGACAGGTAATGATTTGTTTTTTTTTTATATTTATTTTGTAACTACTGTGTTGCCATGTTACATGTAGTATTGAGAGTAAATTACATTTGACATCTTAAGATGTGATAGACTTAAGTCTAAATTTTCAGGACTATAATGTATTTTATTTTAGTGTGGTGTTGAGTTCCGCTACTCAACATTCAATATCTTAAATTTGGATGATCTTCTGTGCTTATCCTGTTGCATGCGGGATAAAGCAAGAAATATTTTATCAATAAAGTAATTACTATAGAAGTATAATTCGAAATAAATAATCTAATAATGGTCCATTTAAATATAACAACAGTGCAGTCTTTTTCATATGTGTGTTTTTTTTCTTTAATTTTTAGGTCACCCTTGCTGATTGGTTTCATTTTATGTGGGATCGTTTTAGAGGAATCCGTAAAGATATTACACAGCAAGCTTTGTGCTGTGCAGGTAAATGGATACATCAATATTAATAAAATAGATTAAGGTCGTCATGGTACGAGAGGATGGCGTGTGACAGTGGGTTCGATCTCCATTCGCGGGAATGAATTATATTTTTTTTCTACGCTCTCATTAGACACAGTGCGGTATTGAGTTTCATATTTTTAAACGCAATATCATAAATTCGGGCACTAAAGCATGGACGGGTGTAATAGTAGGTTTTCTTTGCCAATTCAACCAATTCTTCATTCTAAAAAAAATAAGGATAGCGCTGTTTCAATTTTTGTATCTTTTTAAATATTTTTTTAAAGATTTTTTTATACAAAACGAAGCCTTCATGGCGCAGCTTTTCACTGTAAATATTACGGACGTGGGTCGAATCCTCCATGAAAGAATGGTTTGTTTTTGTATCTTCACTCTGAATACAAGATATAGTGCTGCGTCGAGTTCCGCCACTCAGCATGCAATGTCACGAGATTAGGACGGAAATTAGCGATATGAGCCTCATAATACTAGGTTCCCTCTGCCTATCGTACTACATGCGGGATACATCGTGAAGCTAAAGTAAAATAATATCATTACAGAATCTATTCGGATGGTAGAAATATGCGCTAGGTTCCACGCCCATAGTGCGGCGCGCCTCGCCGACCTCGAACACACACAGTTCGACCAAAAACTGAACACCGACAACCTTACAAAATGTCTACAAACATTAAAACATATGTATGCTGATGTCAGTTCAAAATTTAAGCCAAATGAAGCTGAATTCAGAGGATATGTAGCGTTACTTAATCTTGGCGATGCGAATTTTTGGTGGGAGGTATGCATTTTACCATTTTTTAAAGTATTATTTACACACAAATAACAATTTGAATGTAGGAGTATTTTTTGGAAACTATCAAACCATAAATATCTCCACAGTAGTACATCGTTCTAACAAAAAAAAATAATTAACAATCACACAGAAATTTCAGCATAGATCGATGAATAATAAGATGTGCGGGCTTGTGCTCCACACTCTTTTTATATTTTATCATATTTCATTTTTAACTTACTATATATTTGTGTTATCAAAATTTTTCTATATTTTGTGAAGTAAACAGAACAAACCTGTATATGATCACTATTATAGCGATTGTAGTCTTTTGTATCTTTAATGATTTTTATATTTTTGTTTTTATTTTTTTGCCTTTGTCATTTGTTTCTTGAGAATTTATATTTTTATTGTTATATTAATTATAGAGCTTAATGAAAATATTTCCTTCTCTTTTTCAGATAAAGCAGCTACCGCAAAATATCCAAAAATCTGAATCTATTATATTCGCTATACAAATATACACGGCCCTAGATAGTAACAATTATGTAAAATTTTTCCGTCTTGTCCGTGAAAGAGCAACATACTTACAAGCCTGTATACTGTTAAGATATTTCAATGACGTCAGGGCTCGAGCCTTAGCGAGAATAGTAAAAGCTGCTCCAAGAGGTGGATCTAAGTACCCAGCGGAAACTTTACTCAATATTCTATCATTTGAATCAATGGAAGCCATGAAGTCATTCATCAACCATTACGGAGTGAGATTTGCAAAGAATCAAGAAGAGGAACTTGCGATTATTTTGAACAGAAATCTGTTTATAGAAGATAGTGATCCATTTCCTCTTGCTAGAGCAATAAATACCATAGAATCGAAACGGAGAAGTACTGTAGGTGAAGTTATATCTGGGGGGAAACTTCTTCAATATGAATATACTAAATACCCAAATTATACAAGTTTTAACCAGGATGGAAAATTAAAAGAATCTGCTTTAACAGCTGAAGATGTTGGATATGATACAAAAAATGATAGCTACAAGGATGTTGCAGCATTGAGATTAGAACTGCAAAAACTCACACAAGGAAGGAGCTTCGGGATTACCGAAAGACCACAAGAACCAAAGAAACCAGTAGTAGCAATACCTGAAGTCAGTCAAAAAAGAATTACGGGAACGGGTCTCTTCTCAAAACCAATAAGTGATAACAGTCAAACTAAATTGTTTCAATTTCAACCGGCCATACAAGTTGCGCCAGTCGAGGTTATTGATAATTCACCAGAAAAAGTTTTGGAAGAAAGTAGAAAAAATGTTTTTACTTTCTCTAACCCACAAAAAACAGAATCTAATATATTTTCAGCTAATCTTAGGGGAAATTTGTTTTCAACGACCACAGGCGCAACATTTACTTCAGAAACAAATAAAAAACAAAATATTTTTGGTAAAGAAATTGAAACTGACAGAAATTCTAAACCACCAACTAATTTATTTAAAGTGGACGATAAAAATGATGTATTTAAAAAGTCTACTACAGCTGTAAATCATTCTGTGTTTGGCCAGTCTTCCGAAAATCGACAAGATGATAAAAAATTGTTTGTCAGTAGCAACACAAATATATTTGCCAAAAGTGATGGTGTAAATAGCAATAATTTGTTCACGCAGTCCAGCGGTAATCTTTTCAAAAATAATACAGAAAGTTCAGAAAGTACAAGTATATTTGGAAAACCAGCACAACCCTCTAACTCTATTGGGCTTTTTGGTAAACCTCAAACAAGACCAGAAAGTATATTTGGTAGTAAATCCGAGACTAATACTTTACCTAGTTACGAATCCCATCAGAATGGTAAATTGGAGGCAACATCGCCGGGAAGTTTATTTAAAAATGCTAATCAACCGTCTGATATAAAATATAATATATTTCAAAGCAAAAATAAAATACCATCCGTTGCAGATAATATATTTAATTCGGTTAACGCTCCTAAGAGTATTTACGACTTTGATTCCAACGATGGTGTTTCAACTGAAAATGTACCTCAAGTGGACGAACAGAACATTCTAGAAGAACAAAAAAGGCGGCAACAAGAAAAGGAAATACAAGAAAAGATACGAGAACAACAACGAATCGAAGAAGCGAAACGCGCAGAAGAAATTAAAAGAATTGAGGAACTGAAGAAATTAGAGGAGAAGAGAAAGAAAGAGGAGGAGAAGAAACAGGAAGAGTTAAAAAAGAAATTAGAAGAAGAAAAGCTATTAGAATTAAAGAGGAAAGAAGAAGAAGATCGGAAATTGGAAATTAAACGAAAACAGGAGGAAGAGCGACTTTATAAACAAAGAGTTGATAATGAATCTGTTGAGCTGACAGATCAATTGTTAAATGAAATAAGTAATGAAGAAGCCAAAATTATTTTAAAAGA
>JAATLQ010036550.1:13457-30230 GCA_013421005.1 Heliconius erato x Heliconius himera | reverse complement strand
CTGAAGGCCGGCCTGAAGTTTGTTTCATTGAATATACTAATCTCAGGAACTATTGGTATAAATTGAACTTTTTTTTGAATCCTTAAGAAATGGTCTATCCAATAGTCCATTTATTGAGGAAGGCTATAGATAATAATTTTGTTTTGTTATTTCAATGTAACCTGTTGTCAGTTATCCAGAACACTTTGAATGTGTCATATAACATACATAATGAGTGATTATTTGACCAGGCATTGGGCCACAGGGACATTCTGGCTATTTAAATGTTCCTTTTAAGCAGAAAATCAAAAATTTAGACAACAATCAACAAGGAAAATGTTTAATAAAAATATATTCTTTTTTAATCTCATTCTCTTTTTTTTATATCTAAATTTCAAGACCCACATCTATGAGTCCACCAATTCTGAGCTAAATTGGCCATTGTGAAGTTTTGATTACAATTACTACATTCAAAATTCGGTTCCAACACATGATTCTCCGTAAAATGACTCCTCAAATCATTAATTAACGTATCTCCCACAAAACTTACGTTACACAGATTACACTTCACTGTTAGCGTTTTGCACGTAACATCTATTTTACCTAAGTAAGTCGCGTATTGAGGGGAAACTATTTCTCTTAATTGAATATCATAATTGCAATCCTCTTTAATCGTTGAATCTTTATATAAATATCTAATGTAGGGATATTTGTTCATATAACGTTGGTACGCAATCCTCAAATACAACATTTCGGGTAAGAGTTCAATATCTTTCTTTATAAAATCCAAAATTTCTTTAGAACTTTTGAATTTGGCTGCCATAATATTGATGATCTGTATAAATTGGTTTCTGTCACTTTTTGGTGTAATTACAGCACTCGTCACTCGTAAGTCCTGTGGCAACGGTTCGGCTTGATAAGGACCAGAATTAATTTTCTTATTCATCAATAAATGCTCAATTTTATGCTTTGTTTCTCTATGATAGAACATCATTTTATTATTTTTATTTATTGCCGAAGTTATTGATATACTAACGTTCCACCAGTTGAGTATCGCCTCCAACGGCAACATATTTACACTTATTTGTGTCGGTAAATTGTATGTGGAGTTAAACAACGTATTATTCGTATCAGATTGAGGTTGTCTATAAAATAATTGATTTAATTGATTTCTTGATGCGTAAATTTCTAAAAACGCGGTCCCCTTGGACTCATCTTTACTAGGGGCTCCTTTTTTTGGAATATCCTCGTCAATAACCTTTTGTACCGTCTCCCGTGTTATGTCCCGAGCGTAATCTAACACCTCTCCCAAATACTGCTTTAAATTATCATAATTAGTTTGCAGCAATCTATTGACGCCGGCGTAATCTTTTTTAATTTTTAATTTATTAACCACTTTATCGAATTCGTCCCACTGAGGCCAGTCTTTTAGGAATTTCTTCATAATAGTCAAGTATATGTCTCCTTCTAGCTCGTGTATTTTAGATATTTGTATGTCAAATTCTTTGTTTAATATTTCAACTATTTGGGCGTTCGTTAGTACTGTGCTTTGTTGGTTGTGGCTGGTGATAAGTCGTTGAAAAAGTTGGATGATTGGTTTATCTGAAACTATATTTATAGCATTAGTAAATGTTAGGGAGCCGTTGAGGCACAGTAGGGGAGCGATTCGGCAAGTGACGGTTGAGGGTTTGATTAATGCTTCGGTATAATTTAATATTGAAATTATTTTCATTTCCTTACTCTGGTATAAGACAATGAGATGACAAATTGAACTGAAAGTGGGGAACATATTAAATTAGTATTATTAAGTAATTTGTTACTAATTAGGCCATTGCAACCTGGAACATTAGAAGTTTGTCTCCTTTTTGTAAATGTATCAACAGTTTCCAAGAAACTACTAAATATAAAAGAACAGCATAAAAGACAAATAGTTCGCATCAACACTGAATTAAATGGATATCTAAGGATGGGACCAGTCGTGGTGCAGGGGCACAAAGTGTGACTAATTGAGAGTTCGATCCCCACTCGATGAAATTAAATATTTATTTAAATTTATATTTCCATTTCTTCGTTTTGTGTTGAGGCACGGCGATGAGTCTCGCTATTCAACACGCAATGCGTCCAAAATTCGGCGGAAAGTGGGCAACGGAGTGTTTTAAGATCAGGTTCCCTATTCCTACTCTATGATTTGATTTGAATTAATTTAATTCTAACTATTGAGGCCAGTCATGGCGCAACGGCACGAAGTGTGACTGTAAAATCAACTGGTTGTGGGTTCGATCCCCACTCGAGGAGATGAAATATTTACTTAAATTTATATTTCCATTTCTTCGCTCTGGTGTCGAGGTTAAGCGTGGCATTGAGTTCTGCCACTCAACACGCAATGCCTCCAGAATTCGGCTGAAGGTGGGGAACGGAGTGTCTTAACACTAGATTGCCTCTGCCTACCCTATTGTGTGCGGGATACAGCGTGAAGCTGAAAAAAAACTAAATGGATAACTAAATACGAAAGAGAAATATAATCACATGGGAACTGCCTTAAAAACAGACAAAACTTAAACAAAACAAAAAATATCCGTTGTGGCTCAGGGCCACAAGCGTACGAAGGTTAGTAGGTTCGATTCTTACTTGAAGAAATGAAATATTTAATATTTTTATTTCTTCGCTCTGGTAATATAATAACAAAAGCGAAAGCACAGCGCAGCGTTGTGTTCCGCCACCCCGATATGCGTCCAGAATCGATGGAAGTGGGGAACGGAAGAATAATGGGAACAGAGTGTCTTAACATCAGGTTTCCAGGTTATTTCTGCCTAGCAGGCAATGATGGGAATGAAGCGAGAAGCTAAAAAACACTAAAAATGTAATATCAAAATTATAACCTTTAAGTTTATCGAAGACGAATCGACACATTGAATGGAACAAAACGGAAAGGAACAAAGGAAACAATATCAAATCAGCTTCACGCTGTATCCCGCACGCAGCAGGGTAGGCAGAGGGAACCTAGTGTTAAGACACTCCGTTCCCCACTTTCTGCCGAATTATGGAGGCATGACGTGTTGAGTGGCAGAACTCAACGCCGCGATCAACCTCGACACCAGAGCGAAGAAATGTAAATATAAATTTAAGTAAATATTTCATCTCCTCGAGTGGGGATCGAACCCACAACCAGTCGGTTTTACAGTCACACCTCGTGCCGCTGCGCCACGACTGGCCTCACACACACAGGAAACAATATCAATTAGAAAAAAAAACTAGTCAACACTTGAGAGATAGGAAACGAAACACTAAAAACCATGGAACTACAAATAATTAGAACAGGAGATATAAAAAGTTAAATGAATACTAAACAAGATGAAAAATTCACAAAAGTACATTTACATACTTGACAAAACATAACTAAAAGGGGAGACATACTGGACACTACAACAAGTTTTTACTAAGATTTATATACAAATACCGAGCTCTTCCCGAAAATCTGGGTCCTCAAAAGATTCGAATGGCTTTACGTTGTATGCGATCAAATGGTTCAAGCTGATGCTGGGGTGCACCAGCCTAAAGATGAAATCAGTACTGTGATGTGGTCAAACCTGGGCCAATCGGTTTTTTTATCGTGAAGTGACAGTACTTCACGACAAAAAACCGATTGGCCCAGCTCTCGCTCTCTCTCGACTCGCTCTGCCGATGACTCCCAGTTTCTTCAAGGTCAACTTGGCCTTGCTAATCTATAAGATGTCAGTTGAATGTAGGTTAGGTTAGGTTCTTTAATTATGGCGTTTCGAGCGTGCCAGTTGAGCACATATCACTTCGCCAATGTAAGTTGAATGTAACATTTAACTTTTCACCTGCCTTAGTAATATTATTTTGTACATTCACTGTCATTTTTACTATTAAATTCTTATACTACCCTATGTTGCTTCACAAAATATTTATGCTTATTTGCATTACACAGGTATTATTAGGTTATTGGAACTTTTATTGTATAACTATGTAAGCTTATTTTTTAGTTAGTAATATTAATAACTTTACTACTTAATATTTTCGAATTTCCTCTGTAAGTAATTTAAATGTAAATCTTTTAAGAATAAAATATTTAAAATTAAATGTCACTAACCATATTATTATTAAGTTAATGGATTAAGGTGGGATAATGTCAAACATCTATAAAATATTAAAAAAAAATGCTTATAATGATCTCAAGCACTATAACAACTGCCAAACGAAAGAGCTGGATTTAGGAGTTGTTTTTCTCTGCTAGATTGCATGAACATGTTTAAATAACTGACTCAAAAACATGCTACCATATAATCGATGAAACAACAGTAGAGTGGTACCATATACTACTCTACTGTTAAATCGTTTACTATAAAGCATTTCACTTAAAAATATAACATGACAATATAGAGTGCAAAGATTAGGATTGACAATGAACTAGAAAAAAACTAGTGTTAACCAACAGTAACCAACCCAAAACATACGAAAAAAAATAAAACTGGACCAAGAAGACCAAGGCTTGAAGTCAACGCCGCGCTTTTGTCTCGACAGAACGCAAAGAAATGAAAATTCATTATATATTTCATTTCCTTGAATGAGAATCGAATCCACAATCAGTCGCGTTTCAAGTCACACTTTGTGCCCCTACGTCGAGGGTTCTGTAAAAAAATTGAGTTCTCGAACTTTTTCCAAAATTCAAGCTTATCTTAGCCAGAGCCCTTTAATCTGATTGCTTTTTCCCTGTTGATGCTAGCTGCCAAATTTCATAATTCTAGGACAACTGGAAGTACCCTATGAATTTTGATTCCCTTGATAGTGTCAAAATATGTGTTTTTTGTAAATATAGAAATAGGTTTTTTATCAGGTAATCATGGGGCTGTTGATCTGTGTATATAATATGAATTTAAACTCAATATCTCCAAGCATTCTTGAGATAAAGGGTCTTGACAACAAAGTAATCTTATAATCTTTTTTCCTTAAAAAGGTAACCCTAATAACAACCATAACATAACATAATGTTTATATGGGTCAAATTGTCTACCATCAAAGTAGATAATTTTACTTAACTTAATCTAACTCGTAAAGTAATCAATAAACTAGTTGCCAATGTTTGGAAAAGGTACTAACTAGTCAATCAAGGAAATCATGAAGAACTAAGAAATTTTAAAATAAAAAAGAATTCAACCAGTTTTAATATGTGGTGGGTAACATGGGCTTTAATAAATATGCAGACATTAATAAATATACACCCATAAACTGGAGATCTGTCAATGAAACAAAGTATGCTAAGCATTAGAAGAGCAGACAGAAAAGGAAACAACCATATTAGATTACTAACTTTGAATATCACAAATAAAATTAAAAAACTGAAATGGACATCTCCAAATAAGTTTTTAATTTTATTTGTACCACCATACCATACCAGACAAAGAAAATTTAGTGGAGTAAAATTGTTACATTATGGTAGCCAAGAATTGGAAAACATAAGAGAAGTTGCCAAATTTAAAAAAATCAGATCAGTCTGTTGAATAAAGATGCTTTATTATTGTTATATGAACATTGGAATACGGCAGGATTTGATCCTGTGCCCCTTGAAAATCATTTAAGCACTCGAGCCACTAAGCCATACTATCGAATCAAGCTGTGTAGAAATTCTTATATAATAAATCTTACTTGTTACAACTTGTTATGTTGTTAGCATCTCTGTAGGGAGATTTTTACAAATTTCCGTTATATAAAAATAATAATTACATAGAATTAAAATTATCATTTAGCAAGAGAGAATGCTATGTGGGTAAGTGCTGTGCACTTTCTTCAAAATTCTGAAGACATTGCATATTGAGTGGCACAACTTAATGAGGCAAAGGCCAGCACTCTTTGATCATTACCAGAGCAAGAAAATGAAAGTCATTAAGTATTTCATTTCTTCAAGTGGGAAACGAGGCCAGTTGTGGTGCAGGGGCATAAAGTGTGACTGTAAAACAGACTGGTTGTGGATACGATCCCCACTCAAAGAGATGAAATATTTACTTTGATTTATATTTCCATTTCTTCGCTCTGGTGTCGAGGACAAGCGCGGCGTTGAGTTCTGCCACTCAATATTCAATGCCTCCAGAATTCGGCAGAAAATGGGCAACAGAATGTCTTAACATTAGGTTCCCACTGCCTACCCTGTAGTGTGAGGGATACAGCGTGAATCTAATTTATTTCATTTTAATTTTTGTAGTAATAATATGTACCTACAAATTAAGATAAAACAAAAATCATACCTGTATTGGATATAATTTCATCTTCTTCATCAGAATTAATAGCAACAACATCATTTGAGCTGTCCTCGGAAAGCATTGTTGCAAGTGTTTCTAAAATTTATTTTACTATAACCTACATAGCCTAAAATATTTGATTTAACAATTTAATTTAAATACAATACAGTATTTATTTGAGTATTATATACGTGTATATACTATAATCAAAGGGCTAATAATAAATAATACTTTACAACGTTGTTAGTTTGTACTTTAATATTATTATATTTTATATATTTACATACGAACTTACTCAAAGGAGTAAACACAAAACGTACTTTGTATCAAAACACCGCAGAAATGCCGTTTGATTTTGAAACATCAATGTCAAAGATTTTTTTTTTAAATATTGCACAGATTATAATATCAGTTTTTTTTAAATTGACTTGTAACCAAAATTATAATTGTGTTTGTGCTATGATAAATCACCATTTTTAGGTGATTTATCATAGTACAAAAATAATTATAATTTTGATTATACACATAAATGTATATTTGTTTACTTGAAAAAATTTAAACTTAAAATTCGAAAGAATTATATATTTTTAAATAAAAATATATAAGTCTCTCGAATTTTTAAGTTTTATACAAAAATCTTTTCACGTGTAACTGCGTACGGTATACTGATTATTTTATTCGATCACTACTAAGCTACAAGAAACCATAATTTAAATAATATAACAATTTTTTTATCTTACAGAATATGCGATGTGGGTGACGTGTGCTGCCCTCCACAATATGTAATAAAAATTCAAGAGCCAAAAGTTGAGAACACAGATTTTACTTTCGACGACGATGATTAAAACATATGTAATAAATATATTTGTTAAGAAAGAAAATGCTTTAATTTAAGATATAGGCAAACTTAAGAGCTGTTAAAACTATTTTCTCAACAAGTAAATTCAAAATTGTACTCTGTACTCATTACAATGCTTGACACCAACCATAGAGGCTGCCGTAGGGCAAGGGCGTCTGTAAACGCGACGGTTGAGGGCCCAATTTCCATTTGAGGGATCGAATTATTTTCAACATATAATGTCTCAAATATTTTAAATATGGATATTGCACTCCTCTTCTTCTTCTTATTGCACTCCTATCCTATGCTAATGTCTCCAATACAGCTTTACAATGGTTTTCGTCTTATCTTCTGGGGCGTCAGCAGTCGGTTCGTGTGGGCCAGACCTTTTCTGACTGGCATGATGTGACAGCTGGTGTCCCTCAAGGCGGTATTCTTTTTTCTCTTCTTTTCTCAATATTCATTAACTCCATCACTTCCATTTTAACCACTCGATACCATCTTTATGCTGACGACTTGCAGCTTTATGAACATGCTAGTGTAGATAATATTGTTGGTGTGATTAATTCCCTTAATAATAATCTCCGTAATATTTCGTTCTGGTCGTGCAAATACGGAATACGTGTTAATTCTGACAAATGTCAAGCTATAATTATTGGCACCTCGCGACATCTATCTAAGCTCGATCAATCGATCGAACGAGATCGATCGAATAAATTAACCTGGAGCAATTATGTTGCAGAGATATCCCGCAAAGTTTATGCTTCCTTGCACTCCATGATGCGTCTTAAGAATTTTCTACCTGTGCAGACTAAACTACAGTTGGTTAACACCTTGCTGCTTCCTATTGTTGATTACGGTGATGCTTGCTGCTTGGATTTGAACAAAGAACTATTAAACAAGCTTAAGCGGATACTCAACACTTGTATACGCTTTGTTTATGGCCTCCGCAAGTATGACCGTATATCATCCTGTAGGAGGCAGCTTGGCTGGCTTTCCGAAGTTGATCGCAGGAAGTCTAGAGTCCTTTGTCTACTTTACTCCATCCTTTTCAATCCCCAGTCTCCCACTTACCTATCTTCCGATTTTGCATTCCTTTCCTCTTTCCATAATAGATCTTTACATTCCCAATCCAATCTTATGCTGGCCACTCCCCGTCATACATCAGGGTTCATGTCTGACTCTTTTGCAGTCGCCGGAGTCAGGCTATGGAACGAATTACCCGAGCTCATAAGAAGAGCTCCCTCTCGTGAGGTACTCAAGCGCCGGGTAAAAGAGCATTTTTTTAAAAATAGTATAAATATATAATATTCATATATTTAATTTATTATGGTATATATATGTATATGGTTTTTTTTTTTTTTGTAGTTTATTTAGAATATCGATATTATATTATCATAATTATATTTTTTTATTATATTATATTACTTGTATAATAATGTATTAATAGAATATTATTGTATATAGGTATATGTAGGTATATTTTACTTCTGCACACCTACAGACTTATTCTCACACGTGACAAGGTTGGCTGGTAGAGAATGCTATTTAGCGTTAAGCCCGCCTTTTGTACATTTTTCTTTTTTTGAAATTTGTGCAGTAAAGTATATATATATAAATAAATAAATATTGTACCTATTCATCATTAATTTTGACATTTGACAAATAAAAAAATATTACGCAATAAAACAGTATATTAACTATATTTTTATTAATTTAAACATGTTAAAAAAACAAAAAAATCATAACAGATTAATGAATAAATTTTATAAAAAAAAATATTAAACAAAAAAGTTTAAGTTTTGTACAAAAATCCCTTATATTTTAAATATATTTTCTTTATATTTGAAATAAATAATGGCCAAATAAACAAATTCCAGTCAAGTACTTAACAGCCAAATTCAGTTTAATCTTCGTTATTACAAAGGCTGCAGTCGGGGCATCTTCTTGAAGGCTTTCTACCTCGACGACTGTGCTTGGTATCAGCTACTTTATAGTCATGAGCGTTCTGCTTAGGCCGGGATCTTGAGCGTGAAGACCTTAAATCCATACAAACATATTTAAAAAATTAAGATGCTTATAAAATTTCACCCATTTTTTTTTCATATTTATTACCCCTCTTGGGTAAGACAAGGCCGGGCTCTAATTTCGGGCCCAAAGTGGAGGACGGAGTGCTTTGACACTAACTTTTCTCTATTTACCCTGCCACATGCAGAAAGAAGCATGAAAATTAAAAAATATATATATATCACTGTTGGGCAGAATGAAGCATGAAAATTAAAAAAATATATATAAACCACTGTTATGCACATTTTAAGTCCATTCCCTTCTATACTATTATTGTTGTTTATGTTGTTAACATATCTGTTGGTAGATTTTCTTTATAAATGTTTGCTACACAAAGCTTATAAATTCTGATGAAATAAGATAGTGTCCTAGTGGCGCGTATTCAAGTCCCGCTATGTAATTTATTTACGTTTTCTAAAATATTACAACATTATAATAACCTGGACCGTGATCTGGATCTGCTGGCACGTCGACGGGGATTTTCATCTATTTCATTAAGTTTGAAGAGTACATTTCTGTATTGGTACACTACGTATCCTAGCGTCAATAGAGCTGCAAACTAAAGGAAATATTAAAACGATATTACCGGGAAGTTATAAAATATATATCGAAAGGAAAGCTTCGAAAGTAATTGTACGTAGCAGACTCTAAACCCGCACTTAGGAAAAGTGGAAAAATGCCATATGAAAACGATTTATTTTAACATTGTAAATAAAATACCGCTATTTGTAAAAATATAAATATACAAAAAAACATTTTTAACGTATTTAGCATATCTTCGTGCCGTGCCTTGCCGTGTTCTTGTTACCAGAGTGAAAAAATTAAAATAATTCCCCCTAGTGGTTATAGAACCCAAACCCATCGCATTTACAGTCGGCCACTAGGTTACAAACATTAAATTTTAGTAACAAATTGATGTAATCAAAGTTTGAATAACTAACGTACGTAAGGCTTTTAGCTAAATCATTTGGCTTCGTAAATTGCTTCAAATTGGTAACCTAATAACATTTCCTTTCATAGTGTCATTAACGTTAAAATGAACATATTTTTGGTAAAGAAAACCCTTTTAAGCCTAAGCTAATGGAGATACGACAAAAATATATCCTTTTTTAAGCAAAATATACAAAAAGCTTTCTTTTCTTTTTGACAAGCAATGCACGGAGGAAATTACTGGATTTACAGACTTGAAATTTGATTCTATGTACAGGTAGGTAGGTTAAAAGGATAGTATTTGTTTCCGTTCCAAAGGTTCCTTCTGCCTGCTGAGGATACAGTGGGTGGATACTGTGAGTGGGATACAGTATGAAGCTGATATAAATAAACATATATTACAACAACACAGGCATAGTAGCCTAAATCGATCATCATACTCAAATACTGATCCAATTCTAACAATATCCCATACAAATAGGTCAAGCTGACAACCACTTTTAAAATGTATACATCAGTAATATCTACACTCATGACATTAAGTTAAAACGTTTGTTCGGTTGAATGCGCTAATACAGGCACTACTGATGTGAACTGAAAAAATGTCTTTGTTTTTGATAGACCAATTATCGAAGAAACTTATGGGTTATGGGATGGGGAGATGGTATAAAGCGATATTACCATAGCAATAAATAATTCGATGTGGGCCACTGTAGGGTCAGAGATAATCGGGACACTTCGAACGAGAAGACACTTCGTCATACACAACTTTTAGTTATTTTCGTTGTGCCACGTGGGCCAATTTTACTTTCGTCCACGTCCATGGCCTTGACACATGAAAATAAGTAAAGTGAACCTACTTACACATAAACTTTTTGGTAAAATAGCCTTATTTTTAGGAATTTCACCGAATTTATATAATGGATAAAGAAAAACAAGAGCCTACCGCTATATTCAGTTGCCTGACCCGCAAGAACTCAATCATCCAATCGATTATAGTCTCCATAACGAAAATATACTCGATTTACTCCGCCTTCTGTAAGCAGACTTCACTACATGGCCTGAAGCATACTGTCACTACTAATTTTTACTTTTTCGAAAGGTAATTTAGAATTTTATCATTTCTAATAAATAATAATGTAGTGCAAAACTATAATTTTAATTGACAGTTATTAATTTATTGAAAATTTGTGATTTTTTTTCACTTTTTTGCAGCCAGTCTTATTAAGATAGATTAAAAATTGATAAAACTAAGCCTATTTCAATTTTAATACGCTCTTTTTAGGTTGACATGTTAGATAAATATGTCATAAAATGTAAGAAACTTAATTTGAATGACTTACTCACTTGTATCAAGTTGTATTATCACGAAACTTGGCAGTCATGCGTATAGTAAACTACTTGAGTTTATGCTCATATAATTCATAGCTCAGAGTAAATAAATGAAACTATTGAATAGACACTCTATTCCATTTTCCGCGAAATTTTCGAGTATCGAACCCACAGCCAGTCGCGTTAACAGTGACTTTCTTGTCCCTGCGCCACGACTGGCCTCACTTATACTTATATAGCTTTATATTCAACTGATGTCCACAGATTGTTATGGTTCGTCCTAACAATAAGTGCGTTCGCTGGTGCAGTATACTGCGCTCTAAACCAACTAGCTCGTTACAATTCTGAACCTGTGGTCGTCTCCCTACAAAGAGACTACCGAAGCTGGTCTACTGCATTTCCTGCTGTAACAGTTTGCTTTTTGGAGAGAATCCAAGTGGAAAAAGCTAAAAATTTTATATCGAGGTACTACTATATTGTGATATTATTGGTATATCAAATTATCATTATAATTAAGTATTATTATGAAATATATAATAATATAATATATCGTTCATTTGGTGCATCAATGATGGCAAATGGCAATAATAATATCTATTTAAGTGCGACGAAGCACAGTGATTGTACATCCACATGTGTGATAAGTTGTGGTCACAGGTTTACACATGTGATTGATTACACCTTTACACATGTGATTAGACATCCACACGAAGAGCTGAGAGCGGAGTGCCTTAACACTATATAGTTTTTGTACCCACTCCGTTAAATTAAACAATTAGAACAGATTTAAAAAAAATAATGCAAAAAATAACTTATAGCAAGTGGAATGTAACTGAAGAATCGGATCCAGATAAATATCAATATTATTATGAATTCGTTGAACTCATAGCCGAAGTGTCGTTTCGGAGGAATTTACAGAATTTTTGGAAATACCAAAGTGATGATTCTGTCAATGACATAGATCTACTGCAATTGGCACTCAGTGTACATCCTGATCACCCTTTGGAGGCTGTCACATCAGACCACAGGGAAGTAAGTGGCAATAATTGTTGCTTTTTCAGGCAGAGATAATCTAGTGTCAACTCCTCCTTTGCCCTTCTCCATACAACGTGACATTGGCGAAGTGATATTGGGCTCAACTGGCACGCTCGGAACTGAGCTCCATTTCCCACTTTCCGTCAGAATTTGAAACATTGTAAAATATTTCGTTCCTCCTTTCGCATTGGAAATCGAACCCACTAACATCGCTATTGCAGTCAAACTCTGTGCCGATAATATAAACTGGTAAATTGTTTTCAAGGTGAAATGGACTCTAGTAATGACAGAAGAGGGTTTATGCAAAAGCTTCAATTCTCAATATGCACAGCATCAGAAAATGGGAGACGGTCCTTGGAAGCCATTGGACCTTATGAAATGTCATTATCACAGTGAAGCTTGTCATATTCGAATTAGTTCATTGGAAAACGGTGTTAGAGTACGTTTTGTTTATTGCTACGTTATCCTTTTTCTACTTAAATATGTCTAGGTACAATCTAAATGAGGGCGTCGTGGCTCAGGAGTACAAGCGTGCAACTGTAAACATGATGGTTGTAGGTTTACAACAAACAAAAACGAAGCGCAAATTTATGTCTACAGAGAATTGAATTGAACCAAATTCCCCATCAGGTAATATTCCCGAGGGTTGTCTTGACAGAAGACACAAGTTTATTTGGGCACTAATCGACGTTTTCCCGAGAAAGACTTTGGCGGCCGGAGTATACAGCCTTCACTGTGCTATCAGTTACATATGTCATTGATATGCAGAAGAAACGGCCTAGGTGACATCCTTGGGGATGTCAGTCGTTCACGGGCAAGAATTAATCTACTTTTTCTTTAATTAATTAGATAAATTACAAATATTTTTGAAATACTATCTTTTGGACAAGTCTTTCTTTCTTTCTATCATAATATTGTGCAAATCAAATGTATAATTCAATTGTAAACGTGCAATAAACTGTTATTATTATTATCATTATTAATCTTTAGGTATATCTAATTTATAAATGAAATGTAAGCCTAGTATTACTTAGAGATTTAATAATGTGATAAGAGATAACCGCTTTGGTAGACGAGGAGGCGTTATTCCTTTATCATGTTATACACAAGTTATCCTAGAAATTAGAATTAAAGCAACCTTAACAAACTTCTTTATAGCTTCTGATTTCGCGTAAAACTATCGATAAAAAAGCCTGACATACTTTTTGGTGATGTTTCATGTGTTGAAAAATTATGGTTTAATTATGTATGTATCTATAAAAAAAAAAAATTACTTAATTTTGTCTTTTTTCTCGTTTTTTACTAGTACTTCATTCATTCACCATTCGACATTGCCACAGCCATCTCTAATCCGACTGGGGAAATTTTTCCAGGCGACGAACTCATAACAGATTACAAGGTAAAAGTGTATTCTATACTAATATTATAAAGATGAATAGTATGTTTGGTACAGAATGTGGCTCAAATTGAGAAAAATCATCGTCACACGTCAGTCGTGGCACAGGGACACAAGCATGCGACTGTAAATATGAGATGTTTTGGGTTCGATTTTCAATTTTTAATATTTTCATATTTTGCTTAGGTAACAAGGCAGAGCGCTCAATATACAATACCTTGCATCTGCCTACCAAGCTATGTGTGGAATACAGCGTAAAGTAAAAAAAAAACTTTTAAATCACTGTAACATTATGAACATGACTATGTTTTAGGTAGTAGAAATCGAAGCTGCTAACAGTATAGAAGGCTTAAGACCGGAACAACGTCGCTGTAAATATCCAGATGAATGGCTCGGGAACTCCATCAGAGTAAGCATCGTTCTAATAACTAAGGGGAACCTAGTTTAAAGACCTAAAGCGGAACACAATGCCGTACTTTTGGTTCTTACCTATTTTTAATGACATTGATTTATAATATAACTGATATTATATACCCTTTTAATTTATAATACATATTAGTGTTTAATCCACCTCTTTTGCACGTATATTTTCATATTGCAATTACGTATGCACTAGTCCAAGTCCAAATTCACTGCATTAATAATAATATAATGTACTTGGTGTATTTCATTTTCAAGGTATTTTTATCTTCACTCTGTATCAGCAAAGCAAAATAGGCAGAGGGACTCTGGAAACCTAGTGCTGGGATACTCCGTTTCCCCACTTTACAAAACTTGCCGCCGAATTATTAAGGCATTGCGTTTTGATTGGCGAAACTATAAATATTCCATTCCCCTAATTAGAACAGAACCAACAACCGTCGCTGTGCCCCTGCGCCGCGATGGCCCCAGGTATTTCGTTAGTAATATTTATTTATAGATACTTATATAAAAAAAAGTTTTTGTTTTTCCAGGCTTATAGTTTTGGTCTGTGCCAGATGCACTGCAGAACTCGTTTGGCACTTATGTTTTGTGGTTGCCGCCCTTATTTCCATGTCAAAGGCGGTAAGACAAAAAAAATATCTGGTTGTCTGTAAATTAAATTAAATAAATTAGCTTCACGATGTATCCCGCATACAGCAGGGTTGGCAGATGGAACCTAGTGTTAAGACACTCCGTTCCCCACTTTCTGCCGAATTCTGGAAGCATTGCGTGTGGAGTAGCAGAACTCAACGCCGCGCTTTGCCTTGACACCAGAGCGAAATAATCGAAATATAAATTCACAACAAACACGACCAATCGGTTTTACAGTCACACGGTTTGCGCCACTGCGCCACGACTGGCCTTACTGGTTGTCTGTATAGTAGATTAATTGAAAATTACAACTTTTGCCATAAATTAACAGTATGACAATTACAAGTAACAATGTTCTATTTAATTACAAGTAACAGTGGATGGATAGATGCGTCACAAGCCGAACGCTTAGGCCGATCGTGCCTCTATATCGTTTGTAACGCGCTCTTGCTTGCACGCTCGGCTCAGGCGGAACGTGACAATGAGTCATACCTTTTCGCGTGCAGCCGGCGACAGGAGATAGTCTTCGACCTATAAGAAGTTATCTCGTCAACATTTAATCTATACTTCCATTCTAATATTATAAAGCTGAAAAATCTGTTTGGTTGAACGCGCTAATCTCAGGAACTACTGCTGTAATTCATTAACTGAAGAAGGCTATAAGCTTTATTTAATCACGATAATCGTCGCGATGCGATGAACCCACTGCAACTGGTCAGGGGTCCTCCTGCTCTTACACTTGTTGTGTGTCGTATATAACGAGAAGTTAATCCCTTTTGACATGACAAGAAATAAATACAACCTCATTTATAACTTTCATACGCACTGTCAGAAAAAGGAAACAATATGTCAAAATAAAGTAGCAAAATTATCAAATCATAATTCCCACATACTTACTATAATTTCTTTATTAATATTACAATTTTAAGCATTAAAATTATTAGTTCGTATAATTTGTTGTTATTTTCACTTTTCGCCATTGTGTCAACAAGATGGCGACGTGTGTGACGCGCACGGCATGGCGTGCATCGGTCGCAACGTCGAAATCCTCATCAATTTACCAAAAAATCTTGCAAAATGCCCCTGCATGCCACAATGCGAAGAATCCAATTATTATTCACACACAAAAAAGGTCATTAATCAGTAAGTAGAATTATTTTAATATTTTATTGTCTGAACTTTGAATAAAAGAGAATATATATACCTATATATAAATGTAATAAAAGTTTTGTATGAATAATTTTGAATATTTGTAAAGTAATACGAATTGAAGAATATTGTGTACGGGAAGCACTATCATAAGTGCTGTAATACAAAAAATATAGTTGTCGAAGAGATTTTTTTGACGGTTTTGGTTAACGATCCACGCGAGCTAGAGGCTTTAGGGAAGTGGTTTTGGAATAAAGAATGATAGATAGATTTTTAAATAAAATAGAAAATACTACAATCCGAAGCCTCCTAGTTCAATTAATGTATTCTAATATTATATGTATAGGTATTGAAAGAGAAATTATTGTTTGTTCCTAGCTTGTAATGGATAAAATCTAAAATTAGAAAGACGTTTTATAACAAACAAATTGTATGGCGTATATTAATATATCATAATTGTACTTTAGATCTTTATACTTGATTAAATCTTATATCTTAATCGAGGCCGGTCGTGGCGCAGCGGCACGAGGTGTGACTGCAAAACCGACTGGTTGTGGGTTCGATTCCCACTCGAGGAGATGAAATATTTACTTAAATTTATATTTCCATTTCTTCGCTCTGGTGTCGAGGTTAAGCGCGGCGTTGAGTTCTGCCACTCAACACGCAATGCCTCCAGAATTCGGCAGAAAGTGGGGAACGGAGTGTGTTAACACTAGGTTCCCTCTGCCTACCCTGCTGTG
>JAATLQ010036550.1:0-13357 GCA_013421005.1 Heliconius erato x Heliconius himera | reverse complement strand
ATTTAAATCTTATATATATTATATTGTATATAAATATATGCTTGTGTTGTAGCTATGACAGAATCTATTCATTGTATTCAATATGTTGCGGAATAGCTGAATGTAGGTGTGAGCGTGGTTATTGTATGCGGTCGCCATGATCTATATGTACACTGCACAGCTTGCACAGTCAAGAGCTCATGTAGAAGTGATCAGAGAACCTACTGGCACTACGTTCATCAGTAGTGTGAGTAGGTTCCGTGCCAGTCACAGGTGTTCTCGGTGCGTTCTCAGTATGTTAAAAATATTATTATATGAGAAACAATAGGAACATTCACGCTATCGTTTCGGCCCAATGTCCAAATTATAAGGATATTTCTTATACATGAATATGAGATCGGAGAACGAAACGTGTTCGGCACTATAGTGTGAATCCTCCCTAACACTGTTCATTGTTTCTACATTAGTGATCTATCCTAATCGAAAGAAGAAATTTTAGTAATTATTCTCTAACATATATATGTATATATTTAATTTTTTATCAACATGAACGACACGTCCGAGGCGCCACCAGAAGCGGTGGTCAGGTTTAAACTGATGCCGCCCAAGTTTCGTCTCCACCGCGACATCATATTCAGTCTGGATGATTTGTTCTGTATGTTTCATTCTGTTTTAAACCATATTAAGATTTGCATGTGATTTTGCTTCGTTTTTTTAAGATTCCATACTTTTTAAGGAAAAAAGAAACTCTTATAAGATCACTTTTTTGTCCGTCTGTAGGTGTTTGTATGCCTGTCTGTCAAGAGCCTTTATCTCAAAAACGCTTGGAGATATCAAATTGAAATTCAAATTATGTATCTACGGTCCTTAATTTTCTGAAAGAATCATATTCCTACATTTACTTTAAAAAAAGGATATGGCCATTTATATCGCAAAAAACGCGTATTTCAACACTATAAAGTTAATCTAAATTAGTGGGGTACTTCCGGTTGACATGGAGAATAGACATGACGGTAGATATGAAATTTGCCATCTACGGGTAGTACTAGTTTAGGACAAAATCTGAATAAAATACATTTATGGTTAAAGCCTAAGAAACGATAGTTTTAGAAGGGGGACAAAATTTGGTATTAATTTAAGTGACGTATCAGATGAAAGGGCTCTGGCTAATCTAAGCTTGAATTTCAGTAATAGCATGGGAGCTCCAATATTTGTACGGATTTTTTTCTTTGTCAGCTGGTGTTTTTCATATTATTATGCCTCTTTTGCATCATTCGACGAAACGCTTTACACCACACGCTTTCATATTCACTTCAATATCATTTGACTCTTTTATTTTAAAGACAGTTTGAACTGATAATTTCTTTTTAATTTTCAGGGGTAGTTTTTTGTAACTAAAAAAAACTAAAAATTTGGCAGACTGTTCTGGGACACTGCCCACCCGGTCCCACCATTTGTTCGTCCATTCGAAATTATTGTTTTACCTACTCGTATCAGTATTTTACCTGTGTTTTATTCGTAACTTTGTTTATTTTTCCTTTTCTATAGAAGGGCATTATTTTCATATTGCTTTTTGTCCTTGCGTATTATCATTGCATGTCAAAAAAGAATCGTGGCACTAAATCTTGTTACTGACTATACTATGAAATTTTCCATAACAATTTTTAATATAATTAATACTTTTCTCTTGTACATTCCTTTTGACCAGCTTCGCTAGGCGGTACAACAGCCTTGTTCGTCGGTGCCAGCGTGCTAACTGTGGTGGAGACGATTCTCTTCATCGTCAGATGTATTGTATCTTATTTAGTTGATTGGTATTATAGCAGGCAATAGAAATTTCAATCTGAGTTGTATAAGCTATGTGTTTTTGTTGTGGTAGAGTTTAAATAAAAGCAATTTATAAAATTTTAACACGAAAGTGTTTTATTATGGACTTTAAAAATAAAAAATAAATAAATCAACTTCACGTTGTATCCAGCACACAGCAGGGTAGGAAGAGGGGATCCTAGGGGACGGATCCTAGTGTTAAGACACTCCATTCCTCACTTTCCGCCGAAATCTGGAGGCATTGAGTGTTGAGTGGCGGATCTCAACGCCGCGCTTTGCCTTTTTCCGCGCGACACCAGAGCGAAGAAATGGAAATATAAATTTAAATAAATATTTCATGTCCTCGAGTGGGAATCGAACCCACAACCAGTCGTTTTTTGCACTCATACTTTGTGCATGTGCGCCACGACGGGATTTTGAACTTTATTTCCTATTATATAATTGACAGAATGAGAAAACCAAAATATGTTTCATGAAATATTCGTTTGAGTAGAAATCGATTCCTCAAAATCAAACATATAGAGACCCGTTTTGTTGCTCGATGAAAGATCGATCTCAGAGATGAGAGCAGCTTGTAATTACGGGCCTAAAAGAAAAGACTTCCTTAGGAGCACATTATTTGCATGTAGAAATCACATTTATTTCAAAAGCATAGTAAGCTAAAGTATATTCATAATTATTATAAAGTATATATTATATCTTTATGTAATCGTAGATTTAGTTTTAGCAGTAATAAATAATAACAGAAATGTTGTTTTGTTTTTGCTTAATACATTGTTTGAAACTACAATTGATTTTTATTATAAGTATCCTAGGCCTGCCGCACACAGAACATTATTGTCAATACAATATTGACAATAATATTGTTCAATATATATTTCGTAGTAAAATCTGACGCAGTCGCTCAGTAGCTTTATTTATATTGTATGCGTACCTATAAAATCAAAAATAGCTAGATTAAATAAGCCATTGTTTTCACTATTGCATCAAGGTTACTTACAAAAAAAGGCAATAGAAAAAAGACTAGATGAGAAAAAATTTACTAGCAGAGGCCATTTGTGGCTCAGGGGCACTAAACTAACATATCTTTAAATATCAAGCAGCTAGTGTAGCGCACAATTTTTTTAACTTTTAACTTTATCGCGATATGCTTCAATTGATGAATTCAATAGCTCTTTAAACATCGGAAGTTTTAATAAACTCTATTAAATATTGTTTCCCGTGGGAGTAGTAATATCAACATTAATTTTGTTATTTACACTGTTTTTGTTGTCTTGAAAAGCATAAGCGTCTAGCCCCTTTGAAGCCTTTTTATAACTTAAATATTTGCCGACACTACTATTGATAATAATAATTCTGCCTTCCCCCTCGATATTGCTGTGACAAAACACAATTTCTAGAAATCTACAACAATAAATATACAGAAATACCGGCGGCGCACACACAATATTAGTGACAATATGTACTTTATTATTACAATATTATTGTAGGTATGTGTGCGGCTAGACTAATAGTCTAATAAAATTATTTTTCCATAGCTACTTACATATTTATAAAAATAACTTTACAAAAAAAAAGTTAAGAACAAACAACATTACAATTACAAATATAACATTATAGTAAAATATAATATAATTGAAATATTTAAATGAGAGTATTTTCGTTGTAAATAAAATTGGTAATCATTTTTACATAACTTTATTATTATAAATATTTATTGTTAATAAAACAGTAATAATCATAATTACGTAATGCTACATGTTATATTATTAACTACTTAATATATGTATATATTTTTTTAATGATTGATTAATCTTGTATCAGATTCTTTTCAGACATAGACAGTTGTGTTTTTATTTTATACTTCTAAAATTGAGTATTATTTTACATTTAATTAATAATATAATTCATTTAATATCAATATAATATAAAAGTTACTATTTATATTCCAAAAAATGTTATTTAGAAGAAAATGTAAGTCTAAAGTTTTCTAAATATACTAATATGTATGAGCAATAATAATAACTTTTGAGGTTATAAATAATTTACAATAATTTTTAATTTACATTTTTATAATTTGTTATTTATGAATTATTAAAAGAATATAGCAGAAACTAACTGCTAAACGCAGTATGGTACAATGTCTAACTGTCAATGTCAGGAAGCCCCTCCTATACGAGACCAATGTTTTTAATTTCGAAAATCATAACATACATTAGATAATCGAACGGACGATCGAACGAAAATATGTTTTTGTATATAGTTTCCTATACATACAGCGGTACATTCTATTTAATATCTCTTCTGTTTACGTTTATTTCGACGTTACATGCAGTCCTGCCTTTGGGCCTCGATGTTGGCTTACTGGGCGTCGCAGCGTATTATTTTACAAGATTGAGGAAACCAGACCGTAACAATGTGGAACATATCTTCGGACCTGAACCAGGATCGAAGGAGGCGGAGATGTATCCAGAGAAAGTGGTCAAGGGGATAGCTCATAGAGGTGCTGGATGGGACGCGCCGGAAAATACTCTGGAAGCTTTCAAATATGTGAGTAGTGTGTTCTATTGTACATAATTAGCTAGCTAATTCTGCGCTCGTGGTCAAATAGAAGTAATTAAGACTTGTGTATCTTGATGCCTATGTCTTGTGTATCTTGATGATCTAAGTGTTCAAGGTAACTGTTACCATAGGTACAGCGGTATATAGGGCTAAATGCCTATAGCCTTCGTCGATAAACGGACTATCCAACATAAAAAGATTATTTTAATTTTAATTGGTTATCATTTAAATTAGGCTCATTAAACCAAACAAACTTTAGCTGTCATGTCAATACACAACTCAATTCTCATAGTCAATGTTTTGAATATATATAGTTTTTACATTGGAAATGGATTACTTATGTAATTAAAAATATTTTTTAAAGCACTTTTTAACCTACTATTAGGTTTTTCTGATTTATTTTTCTGCAAAAACATTATTCAGCAGATTTTCTAACTTATAATTACTAAGATCTACTTGAAGGTTATTGTAATTAGTGAAGTTACAGAGTAAAGGAAAATAAGCAATGTATCAACTTATTATTTTTATTTGAATTTATATTTCCATTTCCTCACTCTGGTTAAGGCAAAGCGCCGGGTTGAGTTCTGCCACTCAACATACAGTGCCTCTAGAATTCGGCGGAGAGTGGGGAACGGAGTGTCTTAATACTAGGTTCCCTCTGTCTACCCAGCTGTGTGTTGGATATAGCATGAAGCTGATTTATTTAAACTTATTACTTTAAAAAAATGTAACAGGCATCTATAAGTTTTTTGATGTAGCTTTGTTAAACGGAAGAGTTGTGGGTTTAATTCCCACTATTTCAAAAGATTAAATGTTTCCAAATATCTTTTTTTTCTAAAGTGCATTAAAATTACCAATTTTTTCCCCAATGACTTTTTATTCTGACACATGTGTAAGAAGTTTTGACAACATTTTAAAAGAATTCTTATTATATTTTACAAAACATATAAAAGGTTTAACATAGCAGAACTTGAACTCACACCTTTTGGATACAGGCCAAGATCTTTCTAAGAAAAATATTGTTGATGTCAATTGTTAATATGGTGGAAATTTACATGTTCTCTTAATAATAATAATATCTTTCTTTTCCTTAAGTAATTAAACTTAAAAAATAATAAAATAATTATTTTAATATTACAGTGTGTAGAAAGTGAATGTAATTTTGTTGAACTCGACATAAGAACAACTAGAGATGGTCAATTGATTCTTCTCCATGATGAAGGATTAGAAAGGCTTACTTGGAGTTCAGAAGTAAAAGATGTTCGGGAAACCGATTGGGACAGTATAAAGAATATTGATATAGGCAGTTTACATGTAAATAGGTTTGTGAAAATCATTATTTTATTAAGATATAAATATATGATTGGGCTGTCAGTTGTTGCATTCCCATTTGGGAAAGTGAATTATTTTTATTTTCTTGGTTTGGTAAAAAGAAAAATTGTGGTGTTGAGTCCTGCTACTCTAACACAATGTCTATAAAAAATTGTGGTGCATAGGAATTACGGTGTTTTAACATTAGGTAGTCTTGTAATAGTGGGATACAGTGTGAAGTGTAAAAAAACTTCTTTATTTTAAATTATATATTAAAAATGCACTGTCATTCCACCCAATTAATCAATAACCACTTATAAACACCAATTAATTCTAATTTTACTTTCAGGCACAGATTCAAAGAAGTACATCTTTGTTTATTAGAGGATGCCATAGAATATCTTTTATCTAAAAATGCCAAAATGATTATAGATGTCAAAGGTCAAGATAAACAGGTAAATATTATATTATTTACTTGATGCTTTAATAGAGCAGTGAAATTATAAATGCAATGGTTTTTGGGTGTGATTTCCCTGTAGATATAAATAAATAAAAGTTCCAATTTTTCCTTTATTACATTTATATTACATTTCTTTGACTTTGACTACTTGAGAAAATTGGTAGTCATTGCTTGGTGAGGGTCACTGATGTTATAAGCACGAAAACGTCAAATTGCCAAAATAAAACAATCAATAAGCTTAAGACAAGAAACTTCAAAAACAACAACAAAAGTAACAAGAATTAAACGAAAATATATGAAATGGAAACAGTACTCGGTTCATATCTTTATTAATGGTGTTTCAAGATTGCCAGTTGGGCATTAACCACTTCGCCAATGTCACATTGTAAGGAAAACAAACAAAGGAGATTGTTCTGTAAAAAATAGACTATATTACACAATAAACAGGTTTTCTTGTATCAACAAGTTAATCTATTATTAAAACTATTGTTAAAACATCACATTTTAAAGTAAAAGTTTCACAGTATCTAATATCTATGCTCTATAATTGATTAGTATTAAAACGCGTTTGTAGTTTGAAAATAATTTCATTTTAGGTGTTTGTAAACTATTTTGTAAATAATTATTCTTAAGTAAAGAAAATAATTTAAGGAATTTATAATTTTTGATTTCTATCAAGCCTGAAAGGGTGTTCTAAGTTCAATACATGTCATTCAACAGTATTGCTTATAGTGCTATCACCATATTATTTAACTCCATCAATCATGACCTGTAAAGTGACCTTTTTCTGGTTTGTTTTTATTTTATCTCATCGCTCCATGAATAGGGTATAGTTAAATAAAAAAATTTAAACATCAACTTCCCTATAAAGTCTAATTATAATTAGTTTTATATGTTAATAATTAATATGCTGTTTATTTGTTATTTTTAGGTTATCGATGGTATTATAGATACATTCTCGTCTCGGCCCGTTTTATATAAACATGCTGTGGTCACGGCGTTTAACCCATTTGTTCTTTATCAGGTGGGTTTTTTTATTAAAAAAGAAATGCATTTTTTAATTACTGTATTTTTTTTAAATAATGATTGAGAATCCTCCTATCTTATGTAAAAGTTTGTGGGATAAATGTTTGTTCAACTTTCACACAAATACTACTGAACAGATATAGGTGAAACTTTGCAGCAACTTAGCTTTATACATTAAACATTTTGTATAATTTGTCTATAATATAAAAATAATCTTTAGCGGGCGATGACGCGTTTGCGTTTGCTAGTATGTAATATAATATGTATAATAACTTGCAAGTACTGTAGACAATTAAATTATATACAATTCTAATAATATTAAATTTCAATATATATTTATTTCTTTTTTAAATGCAGAACAAAATAGTCTTTAATTTTTTTTATAAAATTCTTTTATAGATACGTAAAAAGGATCCGGAAATAGTGGGCGCTATAAGCTATCGGCCATATTGTTTTAGCGCCAAGGAATATGACGCCGAAAATGGTCCTAGACATCCGAGGTAAAAAATTATAAATTATTTCCTTATCATACACCCAAAAACTTTTTTGCTGGGATTATCCCAGGTGGAAATCGAACCTACAACCGTAGCACATACAATCGTACCCTTTTGAAAGAAAATGAAGAAAGAAAATGAGCCCATCGTGGCAGGTGGCAGGGGGCGCCACGATGGGCTCATTTTCTTTATATACATATATCTATTTATCTTAAGCTAATCTTGTTTTTTTTTATTTCAGATACGACAACCTCATATATCATATAGCGTGTCGTACGGCCGATTTCATACATTCACTTGTATGGCGTTATACAGCCAATTGGTGTTCAGTTAGTGCTGTTTTATTGCATAAGGATATTGTGTGTCCGTAAGTTTGTTTTCATATATACATATATAAATATATTAGAGAAAAAAAATACTTGTATTTTTTTGAGAAGGGGGGAGTGGTATCCATTTATTAATTTTTTTAGCTGCAAGCTCTGTCCTGCGCATATCAGGGTAGGCACAGTGAACCTGAAAACCAAATTCAAATTCAAAACATTTCTGGAAGCGTTGCGTGTTCAGTCTTGGAACTTATCTCAACGCCGCGTTTACTCGTTCCTAGAGCTAGGATATAAAAATATTGAATTTCCTCGAGTGGGAGTGGAACGCGCTCAAGTAAATTTATCATATAAATATTTTAGGGGAAAAAATTACCTGTTCTTTTTTGGGAGGGGTATCTTCTTCATTTCATATTTCATTACATAAAAGTTGTCCTTAAACTGTTTTTAGTAGGCACAGTAATTAAAAATCCAAATATGTGAAATTTTTTGTTTGCTCTTTTCTTCCCAAATGTACAGAAATGTATTTTTAATTAAGAAAAAAAAACAAATAACATGTAAAATTATGAGACTTCTTGAAAATCATTAAAAATGAAAGAGGTTTTTACAAATTTTCTTACATTTTTTTATAGAAGTGAAGTCTCATATTGGAAATCCCAAGGAGTCAGATGTATCGGGTGGAGTGTGAATAGGCCATTAGAAAAGTTGTATTGGCGTGGCGGTCTTAAGTGCCCTTATTTGGCAAATACTTTACTTGGGGAACCTAAGGTTTGTAAAAGATATGATTTATGACGATGAATGGTGTCAAGTATTTGATTTGTTAAGTCGGTTATTAATTTTTTTTTTCGTTTTTTTAATAATATTAATTAAATTGTAACGACAATATTTATATATTGAGAACTAAAGTTTCAGCGAATTAAATAAAATTTTTGTAACATTTTTTTCAAACAAAATACTTAAATTGATATCCCTTTTTATTTATGTACCAATTGAAATAAATAAAACAATGCTAAATATCAAGGAAAATTTCCCAAAATTCAATAGTGAAAACTGCAGTTAAATCAGTTTATCCGTTTTTGAGACAACCTTTTAAAAATAATTGTTTTGGGTTTGAATAACGCCGCCAATAATAGTTTTTCTCATTCATCCTCCATGTCCATGCAGTGATCAGTTACAATTTTATTATATGTATAGTAGAAACCTAAAAGTTCTAGAAATAGTAATTTCAAAGTTTTTTTTGTCATAATTTATGCCAACAATTTTTTTTTATTTCAACGTCTCATGTTCTTTACATATACTCTTAAAAATATTGGACCATTCCTTGACGTTAAAGTGTAAGAAAAAACGAACTAAATAAACTTTCGTAAATATTTATAAAAATATGCATAGTATTATAAATTTAGCTTCACGCTATATGCGGGATGATACACCCTCATATAGTGGGCTAGACAGACTTAACCTAGTGTTAAGACACTCCACTTCCCCACGTACTGCCGAATTCGAGATTTTGCGGGTACAGAGATGGAACTGAACGCCGCGCTCTGTCTTATTAACAGAGCGAAAAAATTAAAATAATTTATTCCTCCAAGTGGGAATCAAACCCAAAACGAGAGTTTCTTAATAATAATAATAATTCTTATTATTGTATATTAACAGATAGAACAAAAGAAAGACACCCCGCAAGAGGATATTTCCAACGGACCGATCGTGGAGGACGCCGCAAGATGTCGCTAGTATGTAGAAATTATTGATCTAAAACTGAAAATATACGTATTTATATTAATAACTAAAATAAATAGCAATAATTGTGCAATTTATTTATTTTATTACAGATTATTTATTTATATAATTGACAACTGTCAAAGTGACGTATTTATTAGAAGACGCTAGTATATATTGTTTTAATGCCAAAACAAATGCTGTATTAAGATGTATACCAAAAATTGTCTTTTCATTGTTTTGTTCAACAAAGAACTGTTTTTTTATGAAGCCAATATTTGGTCCAAAGAACAAGAAAGTTATCCATTATTGCATTTTTAACTAGTTTTCCATATATTAATAATTATATTACACAAGGATTAACGGTTTTTAAACAAACACAAATATTTTGATTATTCTGATGATACCTTTTTTAATTAAAAAAAATCTTAGACATTTAGTACATTTACAACATGTTTTTTTTTGCATTTCCATCGTGTTTATTTATAAACTATTAACATTAAGGCAACTCAACTCAACACATTTGAAATTTACATGATGTATTTTTTATTTATAAATATAATCGAATAAATATATATATATTTAATCGAACAATAAATGAATTCATTTGAAATGAATTTTGTAACATTGTTTTTTATAATCCGATATGGATTTTATAAGTATGTTTTGTGATTTGGAATAATTGATAATTAGAGTAAATTATAATATAATATTTGAAACAAATTTATTCATTTTACTTCAAAAGTATACTTTTTTTGTTATTTTTTTAGAAAAAGAGGCTTTTTTATTTTTCTTAAGTTATAATTTGTACCTGAATAATTTTATTTGTGCAATAGTTCTATTTATACTGTATTTTTAATTGTTGGTACAAAGATGGCCTTTGGTATTTAGAAATATATATTTTTTATTCTTCATAAAGCAGGATAGAGATCGTTGTAGCGCAGTGACACAAGCATGCGACGGTTGTGGGTCCGATTCCCACTCGGCGGGAATGATATATTTAATGATTTCATTTTCTCGCTTTGATATCAAGGCAATGCGCGTCCTTGAGTTCCGCCACTCGACACGCAATGTTTCAAAAATTTGGCGGTAAGTGACCAACAGAGTGTCTTAAAATTAGGTTATCCGGTTCCCTCCGCCTACCTGCTATGTGCGGATGTGAAGCTAAATAGAACTGAAGAATTGAAGCTAAAGATAACTAGTGTTAAGACACTGTTCTCTACTTTCCTCCTGAATTGGAGACATTGCGTGTTGACGGAACTCAACACGTTGCTTTGTTTTTTTAAACCTTTGCTCAATATAAACATTCCGAATATTAAGATTTAAATCAAAAGCTATAAAACCGAAGATAATTTTTACAATTTTTTTCACTAAATATACAGTATTTTACATATTTTTAATACAAAAATAGGCAGAGACCATTTTCGTACTGACCTTTTAATTTTATAATTTATATAATTTATGTAATAATAATATAATCTGTGGTAATTTTGTAATTTAAAAGTATTATTTTGTTTTATGTTTGTTTTTTTGCACAAATTTTATGTCTTTCTCGAATATTTGGTCAGTTTTATGTATGTGTAATAATTATTGGATTGTAATGTATTTGTAATAAAATTTTTATTGTGATTTTTTGGTTTTTTATTTCCGGGGGATTGGACATTTATTACAAATCTTGTTTTTCACGATGTTGCTAGCTTCATGCTGTACGTGGAAGATCGATCAGTGTTTTTAATTTAATTTACTTATATATGGGATTATATGTTATTATTTCTAAATATCAACTTTATATTTATACAGAGTGGAAGTGTCAGCGCTCCTTTTACGGGAACTGCATATAGGGTAAATATTTTAAAACCATACCTAAAGAAATTATTCAAGATACCTTAACAGCTTAGATGTAGTATTTTTTTTTATTTCACGATGTTTGTCCACACCTGTATTTCGTTTGACGCAGTTACGCATAGATACCAATAACGTAAACACACACTACTAGAAAAATACTACTAAAACTTAAGCAACTTTGAACTTTGCCGCCAATACCTACAACTCGATTTCGGAATGAGGCGTATACGGTGGTTTCCATTTGATGGGTTTATGTGTGCGTGCGTCGTTCTTGACAAATGGCGTTTTGTATTACAACAATAATTTTATTATTTATTTTGTTTGAAAAACTTACTTTTTCATTTATGGAAAAAAAAAATTGTATTAGGCTTTTATAGAGTACTTAGTTAAAACTGTGGTTGCATTTAAAGTGGCGCTGACGCTTCCATCCTGTATATGTCACTGTACTTCATTTCTTCACCGACGTCATTTGATTTTATTTCCGATCAACGATTTGGTAGCTATATATTAAGACGGCAAAAGCCTTTCCGATCAATTCAAATAAACCGAAAACAACATGGTGGTGGTTATATTCATTTCATTAGTTAAAAAAAATTGAGCATAGCTCACAGTCATCAGAAGTCTTTATTTAAATATCTATTCTCTTGTACTTTTAAAGCTACTAAATTAGATATACTATGATTTCATTGACGGACGGACAATAAAGTGATCCTATAAGGGTTCCGTACCCTATAAGGAGAAAAGGAACCTCTATAAAATCCCTTTACACCACGTGACCTTTGTTGTCAGTCTGTCTATCGGTCTGTCAAGAGCTTTTATCTCAGGAACGCTAAGAGATATTGAGTTGAAATTCGAACCATATATTTATATCTAAGGCCCCTTGATTTACTGAAAATCGTATTTCTACTTTAAAAAAGAAATGGCAATTTATATAGCAAAATATATTATAAAGGGAATCAAAATTAGTACGGTACGTCCGGTTGACCTAGAATTATGAAATTTGGTAGCTAGCATCTACAAGTAGTACTAGTTTAAAAAAAAATAGAAAACTATATAATTGTGTTTTAATTCTAAAAATAATAGCCTTAAAGGGGGGCAAGTGAGGTATCATATGAAAGGGCTCTGGCTAAGCTAAGCTTGAATTTTAGAAAAAGCCCGAGACCTCGAATTTCTGTATGGAACCCTTCGTGGAAGAGCTCGGCTCGCACTTGTCCTATTTTTTTGAGGTACGATACTCTAAAAACAACGACTATAAGCGGATTTTTATAAACAACGACGATAAGCGGATTTTTATGATTTATAAGCAAAAACGAAATGTAATGCGAGGTGCAATCCGTAACATATATAAATAATTAAGGCTTGGCTGTGAGCAACGTAACAAAAACTTTATTAAAATATTTTTGATTAGGGTTCGCTACCTTAAAGGCAAAAACGAATTTCTTGACCAACGGACAAGGACAAACGGAATTGTCCTTGTCCGTTGGTCTGTCCATCTGTCTACACCATTTTTCTCAAGATCGCTAAAAAAATTGACTTACCGAAACTAAATTGCCAAGTAACTTAAGCTTTTTTTTATTTTTATGGAAAAGGACAAGGCAAACGAGCGTTCGGGTCACCTGATGGTAAGTGATTACCGCCGCCCACGACCCCGTGCAACACCAGAGGAGCTACAGGTGCGTTGCCGGCCTTTAAGGTGGAGATAGACGCGCTTTTTGAAGGTACCCATGTCATATCGACCTGGAAACACTGCCGCGGGTAGGCCATTCCACAGTTCCGTGGTGCGTGGAAGGAAGTTCCTACGAAACCGCACAGTA
>JAATLQ010036549.1:28751-39879 GCA_013421005.1 Heliconius erato x Heliconius himera | reverse complement strand
CGTATTTTCGTGGCAATATTTAAAACAAAAGCTCGCTCGATCAATGACGCTATTTTTATGAACTTTTTTTGCGATCGATTTTTGTGTAGCTACACCTAAATTATAAGCACGTTTTATTATTAAAAACTTTAAGTATGTACTTATTTCATTAAAAATAGCAAATAAAATTAATATAGTTTATTCACGAATATTTTTGAAAAGAAATAAGCTAAGAACACACCAAATCTCCACGTAAAATAATCAATTTTTTGAAGGTTTTTTCTTAAAATATATTTTTGTATATACTAAATCATCAAACTTGTCTAGACGCCTTGTTTATTATTTAGTTAAGTATTTAATACGATATTCATCTTATTAAAATTATTTACTATTAATGAGTAATCACAAGGAAATTAAAATTTGAGCGTTTTGGAGAACTGCCATAGTAGACTATAAGAGGTGAACGCAAATTTCTTCATATAAATTTCCTTTCAAATAATTTCCACGCCGGGCAACAATTTTTAAGACTCTATATCATTGATATAATAAAATTGTATAAAATGTTAGTAAAGGAATGTAATAAATAAGGTCAAGATACAAAAAATTGAGAATAGAAACAGGTATTTATAAATAAAAATTAAAATTTTGTAACTATAATGATAGTAGTAAAAAATATCTTATCCTCTAGTAGAACATAGTTTTATTCTATGTTTATATCGAAATATAAAACACAAATATACACTCGTGCGAAGCCACGAGAGCCTACTAGTAAGTTTATATCCGCGTATGCTAGACAAACATGACAGACATTGCTATGTAGGGAAATGAAATATAGAATTAAAATAAATAAATATAAATCATAAAAGAAAGTTATTTTAGAAGAAATATTACGTATTATTACGTATTTAACTATATGTTTTCAAGCATTACCATTAGCTTTTAAAAGTAGTCTATGAGAATGGGTACAAAGTTACGAATTTGTTATAACTTATATACCGGTTTTCCGGTAGCACATTTAAATATATTTTTTACTACGACTACTTTTGATACGTCATATGAGATATTATATCATACAAGAAACGCTGTATACATATTTTTTAGATATAAAAGATTTATTTAGTTAATTTTGTTGGTAATTATAAATTATAGTCAGTGAGTTAGAGTCCTTCTTTTGATAACAACGTTTATTTTATTTTGAATGAATTAGATCTAAATAATGAAAAAGTGTTGATTTTATTGGATTTCAAGTCCGAATAGTGTAATATCAATTGAAAATATATAGAAAGAAGATATTAAAGGTATTTATTATTTAATTTATTTAAAAAAAATGTTCTATAATTCAGTGATACAAGATCAGTATTTTATATAAATTAAAGTTGCTTAAATTAAATATAATTTTTATTAAATGATAAAAAATATATTTAATTTAATAACTACTTTTGAATAAATTATTATTGTAATTTAAATAACAGTGTGGCATCAAAAATAAGTCCTATAGTACAAAAAAAAACAATATTATTTTTGACAATATTGTCTTCCTTTTACAAAAAATGTAGATCTGTGAGGGTCTAAGCTGAAAGTGATCATATATGTATAGTGTAGGCATGGGTGTATCTAGAGATATTTTCTGGGGAGGGGGGCTTGAGCTTTGCACAAATGTGTGTTCGTGTAAATATATTTTTTTTATTTTTCGGAGCACTGCTTACACTGAGAGCAGCGTCACACTTTTAATTCTTAATATTTTATTTAAGAGTGGCGGTCCGCCCGCGACTTCTCCTGCTTGAACTACATGATTATTCATTTACGCCCAATATTAATAACCTATCTCTAACGTCAATAGTATATAATATTTATCCAATCTAGAGATTGGATAGATATATGAAACAATCTAAGATTGACGTTGGAGATAGGTTTTTAATATTGGGCGTTAATAAACAGAATTGACTGACAACTATAATGACTTGTAATACGATTTTTAATACTTTAATCTGTAATCTTCTAATATGATATTTTTACTGCATTATCATAATTTCTAAAAGTATTTTTGATTGTTATGAATTAAAAAAAAACGACCAATATTGATACTTGATATATATAATAATATACTTTGAGCATTGATACATAAAGCTAATTATTTATTATACGTATATATTTTTGTAACATTATGTAACAGATAATATAATACCTCACATTACACCACCCGCTATTTAATTTAATTATATTCTGTCTTATACTTCAATATGATATGATTTAATTAACAATAAAAGTTTATGATGATAATTATAATATACATAATAATTATTTAATAAAATATAATTAATGATAATTTTATATTAGCATATAAAGTATAGTACTTTTATTATTTTTAAGTAGATATAATTATTTGATATCGAGAAATGGAACGTGTCTAAATATAAATTGTAAAAGTGGGTAATTGTATTTTAAAAAGAGTATAAAAAATAGCATGTATCGTCCCTTCCGATTCAATTTGTATCTTTGCTAGTAATAATTTTCAATGCTCTTCTAGCTGGCTGCTCCTTTCCTACCGAATGGAAGGAAGCCACAGTTATATTCATTCACAAGCCCAGAAAACCCGCCAACCTTTCCTCAAGCTACAGACCCATCAATCTCATTAGCAGTTTAGGGCAAATCTACGAGAGAATTATTCTCGGTAGATTAAAGGAAATAGTAGAGGCAAAACAACTGTTCGGTTTTAGATCCCACCACTCGTCCATACACCAAGTTCACCGGCTTACGGAACACATCGCGAAATATAAAGTGTTTAGATCGATTCGCAGCGACACGGCGGCCATCTTTTTAGACATTGCCAAAGCTATTCAAGCTCCGTCGTATGGCTCTGCCAGACTCCCTCGTTCACATCATTCGGGAATACATGTCGAATCGCACGTTCCGATATAGATTAGAAGGGACCCCCAAAGTCCCGCAAGGCTCCACTCTTTCACCGTTACTATACGCGCTTTACACCAGTGACATTCCGCGTACAGATAATGTCGAACTTGCGATGTATGCCGATGACACCGCCCTTTACACCACGGATCGCTCCGCTTGTATCCTAGCCGAAAGACTGCAACGAGCTGCCGACGCCCTAGGCGATTGGTTCAGCAAGTGGCGGTTTGTGGTTAACCCGGAAAAAAGCGTAGCCGTCCTCTTTCCTCGTAAGCGTTACGAGACCGTCTCGACTATTTACCTACAAGGCAAACCGATCCCCTGGGAGTTCAAGGTCAAATACCTAGGCGTCGTACTAGATTCGAAACTCTCTTTCCAGCCGCACATCACGTATGTCAGGAACAAAGCAACATACGTCATGAGCAGGCTGTACCCGCTCATCTGCAGCGGAGTAAAATATCACTTCGAAACAAGCTGACATTATACAAAACTTGCATCCGTCCCATCATGACTTATGCTTGTGTCATGTTCGCACACACCAAGATAGACTTCCTCTAGAGGATGCCCATGGTACGTACGCAACGTTGACCTACACAAAGATTTCGAGCTAGAATCGCCTCAAGGAATTCTGCAAGCGCCTAGCCAAGCGCTACTACGAACGTGCAGATTCCCACTCAAACCCACTCATTGTCGAAGCGTATAAGTACGCTCCTCATCCACATCCGAGTCTTAGACGCACTCGAAGCGTCCTTCTGGATCCCGACGATCCGATCACTGCTGTGAACGCCCAATACATAGGAAAGATTCACTCCTCAATCCCATGTCCCACTCTCCGCCGCCCGCAAACCCCCCATGATTAGCGTACGCGGGGCATTCCCCCGCGACCGCCGACACTTCACGAAAGCATGTATCGATTGTACGAGTTACACAAATTTGTAAACCTCTGAATATAAACATAGTTGCATTACGCTTTTTTTACTTCCGTCCCACTGAAGAACTCTCGCCATCCACCCGTTATAATTTTGTTCTCTTAACCTATGTTATGTTCGAGTTATAATAATTTTAAAACTCTGTTAAATGTGCTGATGTCAGTGAATTATTGAATTTACTCCTTCAAAACAGCCTCAAATGTTAAATGATTGATTTTGAAAAGAATTCATAATATTCTTTGTACAATGTACAATAACTGTAATGATTGAATATTACCTTTTAAAGTTAGCTAGGGAGAGTTTGTAAATTACTTATATATATTATTACTTAAATATACAATCGGTAAATATATATATATATATATATATATATATATATATATATATATATATATATATATATATATATATATATATATATATATATATATATATATTGAATGGAGCTCGGACAGAGAACCATCACGTCTACAGTCAAACGTTTCTTCTTAGACATTAATATTAAAATAAATTATTCAATTTGCAGTTTCAGAATGTGGATCTGGTGGGCGTATCTACAAGTGTTTTACTTAGCACCGGTTATACATTATATTCAGATGGGCGTTATAATTATCACATCTTTACTTTACCCTGTCAATTATTATCAACAAAATTCAAAAATGTTCGGTATGTATTTTTTTTAGCTTTATACTATAGTGTACTTAAAGTGACCTTACATTTTGTCTATCCTGCTGTATGCGGGATACAGCAGGATAAACAAAATCTAAGGTCACTCACACACACGTTTCACACTTTTCGGGACGTTAAGTGGCGGAATTCAACGCCGCGCTTTGGTTGTTACTAAAGCGAAGAAATCAAAATAATTTATTTTTCAGAGTGATAATCGAACCCGCAACCTTCGCGTTTACGCTCAGACGATGTCGCAGTGCCATGATGGTCTCATTTGGACGTATGCAGTATACAATATCATTTTAATAAATGAGTGATTGATTTTTTCTTTATTCTTGGGAATCTTAAATAGAGTCTAAATGCCAATTATTTTAGTTATTTTTTTTTTATTCGGTGTACGTAACTATATCTAAATATTATTTTTTTCTTGGCTGGCATTGACGTCAAAAATGACGAATTCTTATTATTAAATATAAATAGATATACAGGGTGGAAGTGTCAGCACTCCTTTTACGGAAACAGCATATAGGGTAAAATATTTTAAACCCATACCTAAAGAAATTAATCAAGATACCTCAACAGCTTAGACGTAGGATTTTTTTTCATTTCAATCAATGTTTATCCATATCTGTATTTCGTGTGAAGAAGTTACGCATAGATACCAATAACATAAACACACGCTACTATAAAAATACTACTAAAGGTTAATCAACTTTGAACTTTGTCGCTAATACCTACAAATTGATTTCGGAATGAAGCGTATGTGGCGGTTTTCCATTTGATAGGTTTATGTGTGCATGCGTCGTTCTTGACAAATGTACTTTGAGCATTGATACAAAAAGCGAATTATTTATTATACGTATATATTTTTGTAACATTACGTTCTTTTAACCTATATTATGTTCGAGTTATCATAATTTTAAAATTCTGTAAAATGTGCTGATGTCAGTGATAATTTAATTTACTCCTTCAGAAACAGTCTTAAATGTCAAATTATTGATTTAGGTAAGGATTGATAATATTCTTTGTAAAATAACTGTAAAATTTTAATTATAACTGTTGAAAAAAAATATCATTTTTTCAACAGCCATATATTTAAGACGTTTCAGAAAATGAAGTCTTATGCACAACGCCATCTATCTGATTTACAGTTCAACTAAGTGTAACTATTCGGACATAGTTAAAAAAATACTACTGTTTTTATGTTAATTTTTTTATATGTATAGATTATACTTAACATAGAACTATATTAATCATAAACGATATTTGACTAAAGTATTAAAATTACTAATATTCATTTCCGACGTAATTAATATTTAATAAAATAATCTACTCAGCAATATGTTATATGCGTTTTCATTAGATATCGTTGCAAATCTGTTTTTACTTTCTCAATTATAACTTTCTTGATAACTAAAGTTTATATTGTTTTAATAGAGTGTAGCGTAGAGACACGAAAAAAGTATCGATACATTGTGGTATCGAGTACATTGCCTTTCGCTACCGATACCTTGTATTCGATACTTGTACTTGTGAAGTACTTTTTAATAAGTATCGTATCGAATAAATTACCAACTAACTTGGCTTTTCGGCTCATACTTATGATAGCAACATCTCACTCACACGCACTCTTCCTTTAAAACCTTTGTATGCGAGGATCGTAAATCGTAATTAGGAAATATTTTAATTATTTTAAACTATCCTCTAATTCCTATTTGATAAGAATTATAATAGTAATGAGTACTTAAATGATTTACACAGTAGTGTAAGTCATTTAAGTACTTTACACAGTAGTGTAAATCATTTAAGTACTAAGTAGTAACTTAGTACTGTAAAAAAAACCCGAAAGCGCCTATCACCAAAACGGCTCGAAAATTTTTTATCATTAAGCGATTGTAAGGAGAAGAAATGGGATTTATAAAATTTTTAAATAAAAAATTGTGACTATTGTCTTTATTATTATAACATAAGAAAAAAGTTTTTTTTACAAAAAAGCGTGTTTTTAACATTACAACAAGCAGCACAGCACAGGAAGGCGCCGCACAGCTCAGCACAGCGCGGAACGAAGGCAGGAAATACAAGACTAAAGTATATAACCAGCTATGAATATAAATATATAATATGGGCTTCCGATTGTGCGACACAACCAAGGCTATGCCGAATCGGATCTATGCCCCGATTGACACAATTCCACTGCTTATATAGTCTTCTTCACCTATACCCTCTTTTACACGAGTTCGCTAACAATACTAATATTATAAAACTGAAGAATTTTGGTTGAAGGCGCTAATTTCAAGAACTAGAACTGCTAGTTTGATTTGAAAAAATATTTGTGTTGGATAGTCTATTTACTAAACAAGTTTAAAGGATGTGTTATAGCACGTTAAAAGTTTCAATAACCCAACTGTACTTGTCAGAATTATATCCCTCGCTTAAAATTTGTCATGCTCATGTATCATACGCAACTCTTAGTTATTTCCATTTGACCACAGTGGCGACGCCGGAATCTAATTAATTAATAAAATGAACGTAGCAAATGTGTAAAATTAAATTAATATAAATGACCTTATTAAACTACTATCTAAAAGGGCGTCGTGGTGCAGGGGCACAAGCATGCGACTGTAAATGTGACGGCTGTGGGTTCAATTCCCACTCATAATATTTTCATTTTCTTGCTCTGGTAACGACGTAAAGCGCAGGTTGAGTTCAACACGCAATTCAGAGAAAAGTGGGGAACCAGGAGTTTCTTAACACTACGTTCCCAGGCTCCCTCTGCCTGGCTGCGGGACACACATCATGATCCTAAAATAAAATAAAAAAGTTAAATAAAAAAACGTCTAAAACCTGATCTTTTTTTAGATGGACAGAACTTTGACTTCATAATAATAGGAGGGGGATCAGCAGGTTGTGTAATAGCCAATCGATTATCTGAAGTTAGCAATTGGTCAGTACTTCTAATTGAAGCCGGGGACGATCCTCCTTATGCTTCTGAAGTAAGTGAGACGAAACGTAGATTAATACAAAATATTGTAGAAAGATTATGTTACAGAAGTATAATTTTTTGGTTTTCTAAAATTTAATAACCTTCGAGTTTTTATTAAAAACAACTTTATCATCGGTAAATTCAGAAAAAATTATAGTAGTTTAATTTTAAATGTATATAATATTTTAAAAATAATAATTTCAGATACCCGGACTGTCAGTTTTATTGGGAACTACATTTCCTGACTGGACTTACCACACTATCAACGATAATTACTCTAGTCAAACGCAAAGAAACAAAAGACTTCATGCGATTCAAGCAAAAATGTTAGGTGGATCTAGTAATATTAATTACATGTATTACGTGAGAGGTTATGAAGAGAATTACAAAGATTGGGTAAGTCGGGGAAATGAAGGCTGGGATTGGCATTCTGTGGCCCACTATTACAGGAAAACTGAATTTTCAAATGCATCAGATGAATTAAGAATCAGATCTAAGATTTTTCCAGACAAAAATCAATATTTAGGTCTGACACAATCACCTTGGAAGGAACAAACAGCAAAATATTTAAGTTCCTTTAAAGAAAAAGGACATAATGTCATAAGCGACTATAAAGATTGGAATCAAATGGGATATACTGACCCAACATTTAATTTCTTTGATAATCGACGCCAAAGCGGCTCTTATGCGTATATCAGGCCTATTATAACACGTAAAAATTTATATATACTTAAAAAAACAATGGTTAGAAAAATTATTATTGATAGTAAAACAGCAATTGGCGTTGAAATCGAAGAATCAAATGGAAATAGAAAAAATGTGTATTCTAGAAAAGAAGTTATTTTATCTGCTGGAGCTATAAACAGTCCTAAATTATTAATGCTTTCGGGCATCGGACCAAATGAAGAGCTACAAATCTTGGGAATTCAAACAATAGTAAACCAACCGAGTGTTGGAACCAATTTACAAGATCACGTGTTAGTGCCAATCATTATAACCGGGGGTAACACAACATCTTTTAAAGAAAATTTAGATTCTTTGAATCACTTGGATAAATTTCCTGTCCCAACAATCTTAGGGTTTATTCCGCTTAACAGTGATCAAAAGCAACCTGATTATCAAGTAACTGCATTTCCTTTGCCATATGGTACTATATTCCCTACATTGATGTGCTCTGAGGTGTTCAAATGGGACAACGAAATATGTCTAGCAATGGCTAACTCCACTGATCAAGACACATTCTTTGCTTTAATATCCTTCCTTCATCCTAAGTCCAGAGGAACCGTTAGATTAAGGACTAACAATCCTAACGATGCGCCACTTATGTCAACAGGCTATTTTTCTAATAAGAATGATATAACGAACTTTGCAAAATGTGTCAAAGACTTTGCAAAGGTTGTGGATTCCACATATTTTAGAAGTGTTGACGCAAAAATCGCCAATTTTAGAGTAAAACAATGTGCAAATATTGAATTCGGTAGCCAAGAGTATTGGGAATGCTATGTCTTAAATATGGCAGCATCCCAATTTCATTTTTCTGGAACGTGCCCAATGGGTTCTGAAGAAAAAGGAGTGGTCGATGAAACACTAAGGGTTAGGGGTGTAAATGGCCTAAGGGTTGTGGATGCTAGTATCATGCCTTCAATAGTTAGTGGTAACACACTAGCATCAGTGGTAATGATTGCTGAAAAAGCATCGGACATGATCAAAACAGATAATTTAAATTGTATTAGTGAAAACGATATCCATAGTATTTGTGAATGCTAGAAAAAGATTTTTTTTAGAAATACAGGGAAGTGAGTTTTAAAAATCTATCTTAGGTATATTGAAAGAACCTTGTAGACAACTCAATTAATCTGTTTTTCTTTTAATGTTTTTTTTTAAACACAGAACGACTGATGATAACTCATACAAGTTATTATTTTATATAAAGTCTTCTAAATTATTATTTGTTAAACAGTTAAGATTTTCAGCCGAAACCGAAACCGAACCTTCAAAATTTGCTCTCAGGTTGGGCCGAAACCGAAACTTTTTAATATACAGTATAATTAAAGAATAGCTGAAACAGTCCACCTCTAGGTGGTCATTTCTAACAATTTTTACGCCAGATTGCATGGTCGTTTTCCTATTTTCTAGATATACACAGAAAGATAGAATACGATAGATATATATATACAAAGTTATTTTATAAGATAGATATACAAAATTATTTTGATTAAATATCATGTGGGCAATAAAACGATAAAGAAAAATTATGGGATTTTTGTATTCTCTGATAGGTTTTGGACAAATTGTAGTTACCCCTCGTTCGCACGGGAGACAAAAAGTAGCGGCGTAAAAACTCGGCGAAAGAGATTTTATATCGCGTACAATTTGCCTGTTCGTACGAGCAATTTTAAATCACTTTTTTGCCGTCTTTCACGGCAGTAAGACGTGGAAATGGTTAAAGCAAAACTACTAGCAGCATCGATTTTTTAAATAAATAAATCAGCTTTACGCTCTATCTCATACACAGCAGGGTAGAGAGAGGGAACCTAGTGTTAAGACGTTCCTCACTTTCCGCCGAATTCTGGAGGCATTGCGTGCTGAGTGGCGGAACTTAACACCGCTGTTTGCCTTGACACCAGAGCGAAGAAATGACAATATAAATGTAAATAAATATTTTCTTTCCCCGAACGGGGATCGAACCAACAACCGTCGCGTTACAGTCACACCTTTGTACCCGTATAGTATTTTATTGATAATAAATTATAATAATCTATGTTAAAAATCAAAAATTAAATCAGCTTCTCGTTCTACACAGAACTCAACGCTGCCCTTAACCTCGACACCAGAGCGAAGAAATAGAAGTATAAATTTAAGTAACTATTTTATCTCCTCGAGTGGGGATCGAACCCACAACCAGTCGGTTTTACAGTCACACCTCGTGCCACTGCGCCACGACTGGCCTCTATCTATGATATAGGATAATCTATGTTAATTGTAAATTTAATGTAATTAGAATTTTATTTTAAAAATAAAGATTTTATATTATGCGAAACGAATTTAAATGACTTTACGAGATTTACTAGATTAAATGAACAATCTAAGCGCCATTTTTTAAATCTGGTAAATATTATATTTCAATCAGGCAATATTCCCAACTCATGGAAATCTCAAATTATCATTCCCTACCTTAACCAGGAAAGTGTTCTTCCGATCCAAATTCTTAGACCCATTATCATACCATATACCATATATCATCTACTTTAACAAAAATTGTTGAACGGCTTTTAAAAAACCGTCTGGAGTGGATAGTGGAAAGCAGGAATATACTGGCACCCTCTCAATTTGACTTTAGAAAGGGGTTAAGTACCATAGATAGTCTCAGCGTTTTAACTACAGACATTCGACGAGCTTATGCCAAAGCAGAGTATCTAATAAGTTCTTTGATTTTCACGATTATTACACATTTTAAATGAAACTATTTTAACTGTATTAATTGCGTATATTTTGTATTTTATACATTTTTGGAAACTTGACGTTTCGAACACTTTGCAGTAGTCCGTGGTCACGGGTAGACTGATGTGGCATTCGTCTGTCAATTGCCTCGCGTACTGCCCTGGATTCCTGCAGAATGAGCTGATGGTATCTTGCCCTCTGGTATGGTGGGTTTGAGACT
>JAATLQ010036549.1:0-28651 GCA_013421005.1 Heliconius erato x Heliconius himera | reverse complement strand
AAATAAGGATGTTTTTGTATTTCAATAGTCTCGCGGATCATTCTAAGAATGTATCTGTTTTCCTTAGCGAGGATTTGGGGTTTATCAAACCTAATGTAGTGGCTGGGTTTATCCACAGTATGCTCACACACAGCTGACTTCTATACATGCCCATTCTTGATATCGGAGATGAGTTCCTTCACCCTAATACCGATGCCTTTCTTTGTTTGACCGATGTATGATAAGCCACAGTTACAATCCAGTTTGTATACACCTGCACTCTGTAAAGGAATATTACTTTTCATTGGTCTCAAAAATTGGCTCACTTTCTTGTTAGGCTTGAATATAGTTAGGAAGCTCTTCTTAAGATGTTGCCGATCCTGTCTGTAACCCCCTTCACATATGGTAGAAGTGCCGGCTGTCTGTCTACTGTGGGTGGCTTGTTGGTCTTCAGGATCAGGGACCATTCTATGAGAATGTGGCCTTGACGACTGTTCCCTTTGTCACATCGTTTTCTCTTGTCCCAAATTGATCCGTCCCTTATATGATATTCTTCTTCATAAAGTTCACGAGTTGTATTCGCTCTGCTACATTTCCTGTATCCTGGAAGACCGCTAGTTTAGTGCTTCTGAAGAAGGAAGGTAGGCCTGCAAATTCTCCCACTGCATATCGCCCTATATGTCTGCTGGATGAAATTGGGAAGTTGTTTTAGGGGATTATTGCTAATCGTCTGAATGAGCATTTGTCCAATAATGGCGCGAATCTATCTGATAACCAGTTTGGCTTCCGGCAAGGGCGGTCAACAGTGGATGCGATCTTGCATATTCGTACTCTGTCAATGCAGACAATAATACAAGGCGGAATAGCACTAGCGGTTAGCATAGATATAGTTAATGCCTTTAATTCAGTTCCTTGGACTGCAATTAAAAATGCATTGGTGTATCATCAATTTCCCTTGTATTTGCAGGCGACAGTTGGAGATTACTTGTGTTCTAGATTTATAAAATGTTTTCTGTTTTGCATTATTCTCGCTAATATTTTAACATAAACTTTACTACTCAAGTTAATCAAAATGATAAAAAAAATAATAATAAATCAGCTTCAGGCTGTATCCCGCACACAGCAAGGTATGCAGAGGGAACTTAGGGAAAAAAAATTATAGCACGACAAATTACAAAGCCACGATAACTACACCTCGCCAATCGTCTGGGGCCTCTCCTGATTTCCAGCATAAATTGCACGAAAACCAGAATAAGTCCAAGACGCATGGCCTTTTTTTTTAAACGTGAAGAAATCCTATTACGGATACCGGCCTGAGTGGGGACTCGAGTGGGTTATGTGGGACTCGTGGACTAGCAGATGTAGGCCGTCCAAATACCCACTACCATCTCTCGGTGCTCCTCGACCGCCACTGGCCGCGAGACACGGGGACTAGAGTCTTCCGATCCCGTGCCTTGCTATGTTTCATCAGCTACATAAAGACAGCGATTCACTGTTACATAAGATTGAGACGTTATCACACTCATACATCTCCTTGTAAAATTCCGCCCATCGCAGCAAAACGTGTGGTTGTTCTGTTAAAGCCTCTACCACATACAGCTGTTCATACAATCCCTAAGGTTCTGCTAGTATACTTCAATATTTCCATTTAAAGATTCATTGCCCTCTAGCTCCTTCGAAACTCTTTCTGATATTCCTCTCTAATCGGTGAATCTTGAAGCTTCTAGCTTCTTATACGGTAATTTGACTCCAAGTTTGGACACCTCGTGTAGCTGCACCAATCTGCGAAGAGACCCCTTAGTCTGGCAACGACTAGATAGAGGTGTGTTCCCATCTTAGAACCCCTAAACACTCTCGTATATAACTTGGCTTCGAATACGCAGATCCACTAGGAATAAATCAATCATACTTTACCTAATCAAACATGTGAATTTGTTTGTGGTCAAACATTGTGTTTACTCATATGATTAAAATCCTTAATTTTCATCGTTTTTTACTTCACGATGGAAGGCTTCCCTGCAGGGGCCCCTGACAGCGAATACGAGGGCTGCAATGTTCCATCCTCCATGTGCAACTCGCAAGATCGTACTGCTAGGGCGTCCCTCTAAGGCATCGCGCAATAGTGCGTCTCCGCCGGTGTATCAAATGGCGAGGATTGCGGCGTTGAGGACGGCCACCCAACACGCCATGTTCTGGACGACGGGAGCTGGAGGACGGAGTTACAAATAGCTACATGGAATCTAAAGGGGGATGGAAGAGAAGATTAATGAAATATTAGATGTGATGGATAAGAGATTTGGATGTTGTTGACTGAGGCCAAGCGAAAGGGGAAGGACACGATCGATTTACTGGGCCGGCGTACAAGAGAGCGAGTGGAGCTGTCGAGGTGTAAATGTGTAAGAGGACAATATAAATAAATAAATAAATATCCCGCACACAGCAGGGTAGACAGAGAGAATCTTGTGTTAAGACACTCCGTTCCCCACTTTCTGCCGAATTCTGGAGGCATTGCGTGTTGAGTGGCAGAACTTAACGCCGCAAGAGGACAATATCCTCTCGATTTTTTAGTGCAGAGGTAGAATACAAGGCGATCAACCCGAGACTACTTTGAGTTCGATTCAAGCTGGGGATAACAAGATATTCTTGGTAGCGGCGTATGCGCCAATATCCTCAGTGGAGCGCACTCGAGAAGTTTTGGGAGATTGTCAGAGAAAAATATGTGGCGATTTGAACCGATGGCTCGGAACTGCGGGAAGCGGTTAAGAGGGAGTGCTAGATCAGTATAGTGACAAGAGAATAGATGATGAAGGAGATGAGAACTAATATTGGAAATTTGCAATGGTGATGCTAGTGTTGATAGTAGCGTTTAATTATAAAGTGAAAAAATTAAAATTTTAACGGAACCCATTCCACTTTTATTTATACATATATTTTGACGTTTAAGGTACACGTATTCAGAATCGATATAGAAAATTTTACATTTTGAAGTATCCAATGTGGCTTTAATGTACACAATAGGCATTATAGACAAAATCGTCAACGGTAGTAAAGAATAAAAAATATTAAGAAAAAAAACCCTCATATTAGGTATGACAAATTTTAACTATCTAAATATTTTTTAACAAATTAAAAACAAATGAAACCTACACAAAAACTTACTAATCTTGATACAAAATTATAGTTTCTTTTAATTCCTTAAATAACGTTGACGTCATCTTACAGGCCAAAACATAAAAACTTTTTTTTATATTTCACAAATAAGCACATCTAAAGACCGGTGCGTTGTAGATTACTAAAGGATCGACAGATATTTTTCGTATTTTTTCAGTAATAAATGGAGCATTCCACGCGAAGTGAACAGGTAAAAAAAGTCGAGGTTTCCTATTTTGGTAATTTTTTTATATGTTAGACATATATGGGTCCTCAACACAATTGCGCAAATTTTTGATACTTCTATGGAAAATAAAATAATTTTATTTAACTTAAATATAATTTAAAAGCTCATATAATGAGGAACGTATTCCACTACGTTATTTATTAATTTGTCACTTATTAATACTGGATAATGAGATTTGAAAAAGTGCATGTCCACCAGTCACTCACGATTTCGAGCCCATTCTATCAAAATATTGTGCAATTGTATTGACAGAGTAGATCTAACATATTAAAAAATAACCAAAATCGGAGACCTTCTTCTCTTTTTACCTGTGCGCGTCGCGTGGAATGTCCCAAATATTTTATGAAAGCTCATTTTTTATTCTTATGTAAGTAAATGTTTCGTTTTAAAAATTAAATTAAATCAGCTTCTCGCTGTTTCACCGAATTTTGGAGGCATTATGTGTTGAGTGGCGCAACTTTACGCCGCGCTTTGCCTCTACACCAAAGAGAAGAAATGGAAATATAAATTTAAATAAATATTTCATTTCCTCGAGTGGGGATCGGACGAAAAATAAGTCGCGTTTACAGTCACAGTTTGTGCTCCTGCACTACGACTGGCCTCCTTTTTTTGTTTCGTTTTACTTCAATGTAATATACGAAAAACAACCGAATCGATCATTAAAAAATCTACAAAACAATGCGGTATTTCTAACATCTTCACTCAATAATAGTTTGATTACTATACAATATATACAAAATAAACATTGATAAATTACTATATTTAATAAGAGAGAACAAATATTCAAGCTTAACGTGTATACCATAAAATAAGTGTATATACAAAACTTAACAAATACCCTTAAATATTAAAATATTAAGACGTAGATAGGATATTTCATAGGTTAAAGTATTTTTATACGAAAGAACCTGGTGTTCAGTCACCCCGTTGTGCATTATTCACCAATTAAAAATCATAATCATCAATCACTAAGACTTTCGCAGCGCGAAAACAGGATGTTTAACTATGGCATATGAATTATTTCCATTTTCCCGTTCTTGTAGACAAAGTGCAGCGTTGGGTTCCGCCACTCAACGGAGTGTCTTAACACTAGATTCTCTCTGCATAACCTGCTATACGTTTAATAAAGCAGAAGCTAAAAAAATCATATCGTCCCATTTTTTCTTACCATATCAAGGCAACCCCGACATTATAAATAAATATTATTTATGCGATTGAGAATCGAGCCTAAAGACTTTTAAGTTCAGTGACACATTTAAAAAAAAATCATAGGTATCTCAACATAAAATTGTATAAAATATAAAGATATTCTAGTACAAGTATCTAAAACGTTTAAGCGCACTATGTTTATAGTAGGTATTCTAAGTATGTGTCTAACTTATATTCTATTTTAATACAAGTTAACATAATACACAAACTAACGTTTGCATCAAGAAATTCAACACAAATGTAAACTACGCTTCTATATATAAACTTTAGTATAGAATAATGAAACAGAATAATGAAAATATTTTAATTAAGAAGCCTTTACGCTAAAAAAATGTAGAACAAAAAATATATATAAATAGCAAAAAGCTAACTACTTTTACTCATTTTCTTATATTTAATTAAATAATTATAATAACATTTAAGAAAATATAGAAAACAAAAAAAAACAATGTATATCGTGGCGCAGGGATATGCACTTTGTGAAGCGAGACTGTAAAAACAACAGGTTGTGTTCAGACGCCATGGAAATGAGGAAATTAAATATTTAATATTTTCATTTCTTCGCTCTGGTGTCGAGACAAAGCTCGGCGTTGAGTTCCGCCACTCAACACGCAATATGCGGCCCGGCCCGGCCCGGCCGTATGCGGAATACAGCGTGACGTTAAAAATATATATGAACGCTATACAACTATATAAGTCTTAACAAAAGGAAATATTCCTAACTACGTCTTTACATTCACATCAACGCTCAAATAATACTAGTTAGGTTACAAACCTAGAAAAGTATCAAAATTGATTATTTAAAATGGAGATTCTTATATAAATATGTAGTAGTAATTATTTTCTGATGATGAAATATTATTAAAGTTTATACAAAACCAAAAATTATTAATTAAAATTTCATATAAAAAATATTATAGTAGGATTTGAACCTGCACTTCTACAATAAAGTTAGCGCATTGTAATAATTAAGTTATACATTGTAATCGAGTTACGTTGAAATTTACATACAATTATAAAATTTTGCATTTTTTATAGATAATTATGTAAAAATCTTCATAAAGAATTTAAAAAACGTTTATAAGCCTAAGTGTGTAAATAACACTTTAAAATATTATAAAATACAATAATACAATGCAATTTATTATTAAAAAATAGACTAAGAAATTATCTATGGTCACATATGTATTAACTAGCTAGCTTAATTTATTTTTATTAATATAAAGTGTTATTCACATACTTAATTAATAAATACATTAACGTAGAAAAAAAAAATATTACCATATATACTGTAAACGCGACTGATTGTGGGTTCGATCCCAACTTTATATTTTTATTTCTTCGCTCTGATATTGAGGCAAAGCGCAGCGTTGACTTCCGCCACTCAACACGCAATACTCGAGGAATTCGGCGGAAAATGGGAAACAGAATGTCTTAACACTAGGTTCCCTCTGCCTACGCTGCTGTGTACGAGATGAAGCTGATAAAAAATAATAAGAATTTATCGATTTTCTGCTAAGATAATATTTTATAAGAAATTTCAATATTCTCATTTAGCTTGGTTGGTTTATCAGCTATTAGTTCCAAGATTAAGTTGAAGAAAGTTGACTGGTTTTCTCCTTTCACGCCTCTTACAATTTCGAGACGTAAGTAATAGTAAATTTGAATAAAAAACAAACAAATTATAAATCAGCCTTAAGTAACTAAACTAGTGTTAATTGAGCTTATTATAACGAATAAAGAAAACGAATCCATTATTAGAAAAATCTAGAAACATATTAATCGCGTCAATCACCAAAATATAACTATTAGTCAGTCTTGGAAGACAATGAAGTTCCTTTCAAGGTTTTTATGCAAAGGAAATATACTTTCTTTCATTACTAGTTAAACAAAAAAAATTGCAATAATATATAGCGTATCATACACAAATCTATAAAAAATGTATTTATAAGCATTTGTAATATTCTTTAATCAATAGATAATCAATCATTAATTTTGCAATTTGACCACATAAATTTTTCAACTAAATTGAGATGATCCAATCCAATTCAATTGAATGAACCAATTAAATAGTGAATGACTTTAATTGTAAAGGAGAAGCAATTTTTACTTTTAATTTAGCATTTCGAAAGGAACTTCATAAATAAATTGAAGATAAATATATTTTACAAATTGCTCTAAATAGTTAAATACCTTTGTACAATTGGGACTAGACACAGGTACAGTCACAGTCAAAATTATAAACAATTATGATTTTATGTGAAATATTTTATAACATTTATTACTAAGTTTAATCCACCAAACTAATAAAACATTTAATATTAGGTCCTTACAAACGACATTGGCGTTTTGTTTTACTGTCTACTTTAGTTACAAATCTCCTCGTTTGTTAAAAGTTCCAAATTCAAATTTTTACAGCTATTTACACATTTAATCGTGTTTCGTTAACCGTCATTATTTTTTTTTTATTTTAATCTGGTCAGATGATTACGGCAAACGACTATTGTCAGCAACTGCAAACCATAATGGAAAAGCTAGCTACTAAACCACCGAGGGTGGTGAATCGCTCTACGCCACTGCTGCTTCATGACTACGCTAGACCACACACTGTACAACAGACGGCTACCTAATTAGAAGAGCTTCAATTGGCATGTCTAAGACTCTCCGGCCCTTGCCCCAACAGATTTTTTTCGAAATTTGGATAACTTCTTGCAAGGGAAAAAAATCAACTCTGATGGGGCAGTTCAAGCCGTCTTCAAAGATTTTATTGATTCCCGTCCGTTTTAGTAAAGGGATCAATCAACTACTTTAATTAAATAAATATATTATATTAAAAATATTCGACTTTTTGTTCCTGTACCAAACGCCAATTTCATATCTAAAGTCCTAATATAGAATATATTAATTATGAATACATAATATAGAATAAATATTATTAATTTTTAACTAAACTATTTTATTTTGGCAAGCATTAAGAATAAACAGTATAAATGCAAATAATAAAAAAAGAGCAATAAGACCACTTTCTGTTTAATATATTGCCAAAATATGAATCAATCTATTTATCGTATATTGCTTTTTTGGTTATTATTTTTTTAATCACAATGAGTAACGATTACTTAAAAAATCACATCAAATGATAATTATTTGTTCTTCATATAAAAAATCACAAATTATTTTAAAATAATCAATATTTATATATAAAACTATAATATAAGTATAATGAACGAAATATCCAATATATTGCATTTATTATATACTATTATGTATATGTTACATAATATTATTATATATTTATTACTTATATTTCTTTTTCATTTAGTTAACATGTTTCAGCCTGATGCATATTACAAAAAAAATGCAAAAACTACATAAGGTTGAATTAACGGATAAAAACTATTACATGAAATAAAAATAACATGGCGTATGAGACTTCTTAAGGTGCTTATAAAAACATAAATAACAAATGAAAATAATAAACAACTTATAAATAAATAATACAGTTATATATAAAAAATGTACATATATCATCGCTTAAATAAAGTGAAATCTATTAAAATATAATTAAAAAGTATTGAAGAATTACGGTAATTAAACTAAGGCCCGTATTTATAAGCCGCTCTCAACTCTGAGATCGAAATTGAGAGCGAATCTTAGAATGCCGTTCTCATTCATAGATTACTAAAAAAGCACCTCAAGATAAATGTCAGAGTTGATAGCTGTCAACAAATACGGGCCTATGCCTTATGCCTATGCCTAAGCTCCCATTAATCAGGCTTTCTCCATTCTAACAAAGTGCGGCGTTATATTCCGCCAATCAATTTCTCGAATTGAGACGGCGAGTGCAGTGTATGCAATGCCTTGGTTCTCTGTATCTACTATGCCATTATTAGTGTTTTTTTTTCTAAATTATGTGATTACCGCTTAAACATAAAACATTTTTTTATGTTTACGCATTTATAATATAATAACACATACTCCATTAATATAAAATTATTTATTGATGATACAAAAAAGCGACGATATATATACTATATATTTTAAAAAAATACAATTATTAATATATAAGTTATTTACCAATTAATCGTATAATTTGACTGCGACGGTACAAAGTTCAATTTGAATCGATAGAAAATCTACTTCTACATAAATTTAATAATTCCGACAGTTGAGAGAACTTGCTGTGGGCTTCTTGGAGCATGTTCCTGAAAATAAATTGTTATATAAATTATATAAAAAATCTTGTTTTATTAATTTAACTTTACACTGTATCACTCCTTTCTCCACACACCGCCCAATTTTCGGGGCATTGAGTGGCCGTGTTTGTCCTTGTTACGAGAACGAGAAAATTTGAATCCATCCTTAAATTATGAATTTGAAAGCAACAAAATGAGTTTCCTGAACGCTTATATGACGTGCGCTTACTCAACCTTATGAAACACATAAAAACAATAGTTCTCAGGAACGCTTGGAGATATCGGGTTGAAATTCAAACCATATACCATATATTCTACGGTCCCTTAATTTCTTCGTTAAAAACGGTATTTCTACATTTACTTAAAAAAAGATATGGTCGTTATATTATGGCGTTTACGTCGCAAAAACGCGTATTTCGACACTAATCAAGTTATTAAAATACAAAAATAAATCAAATATTTTATTATTTTTATATTTTAATAACTAATGAATAGATAGAAGAGAATTTATTTTTTTATTCACAAGTTTCTAAAATATTACATAAAATGTTTTTATGTCATCACCACTTTTAATGAAACCACACTTTTTACAATTAAAACAAAGGATATTTTCTCAAAAATGAAAAAGTGTTTTTTTTAAGCAAAATAATTAATAAAAATATCGGTGTAAAATAAAACGTCATTTGTCAAGAGTGACGCACACAGACACAACACCTATCAAAACGATAAACGCCGCACAGTCATTCGCGAAATCGAGTCGTAGGTAATGGCGGCGATGTTGAATTGCGTAAAATAGAACGAGAGATATCCCTTTCTCGTTCTGGTATGATTTTTGAGAATGAAAAGTGACAGATCGGCAACGTTTCATAGTATTTTTATAATGTAGGTGTTTTAAAAAGTAGGTGTTTCCGTTATTGGTACTTATTCGTAACTGCGTCACACGAAATACAGTATAGATAAACATCGTCAAATGAAAAAAAAATCGTACGTCTAAACTGTTGAGGAATCTTGATTAATTTCTTTATTTATTATATTTTTCTATATGCTGTTTTCGTAAAAGGAGCGCAGACGCTTCCACTCTGTATGAATAAATACGTGAAGCAAAAAAATTGTACACGTTTCACGAAAATATACAATTTTCGTTCGACGGTACAATTATAGTTTATATAAGTGTTTATAGAGAAGGAGTGCAGAATGCTATTATTATTTTTAAATAATGCACTAAAGATTCATTAACTTAATAAAAAAAGTATAACACACACTACCATGCGTTTGACAATGTAATATACACTTTTGTATTTATAAAGTGACATACACGTTGCCATGGCGACGCGTATTATTATACGCGTCAACGGGTAGTCTACTCTACTATAGTTTTCATAAAAGTAAAATAAAGAAGGTACCTGCAATTTAAACAAAACGAAGTAAGTTGAGTTGTACTGACGACTCTAGAGACTTCTTTCAACACATTTTCCAACCGCTGTATGTGTGGAGAACTGTCTTCAGTGTTTAATACTCTGTAAAATCATATTTTTATTTTGAATAAAAAATATATGACAATAATTAATGTAAATTTTATATATTTACTATGTATACCGGTATGAAGTGAGCGTTTTTATTTAAATAAAACACTAATTTTAAACGAGAATTTAAAAAGCATTTTGTTCAAAGTGGTCGCCATTGCTTTCTATACATTTTAACCACTTTTCAGGTAACTTGTGGATATCACGCCAATACAAACCAGTCGTCTTTTGACGCAAACCATTCGGAGACCCACTTTTCGACTTCTTTGTAGGAATCAAACGCTGTGCATGTGTGCCCCATCGATGAAGACAAGAGGTGGTCAGAAAGAGCCAAGTCTGGGGAATACGGCGGGTGGGGTAACACTTCCCAGCCGAGAGCTTTTATGGTATCTTTGACGAGTTTTGTCTCATGATTCGGAGCGTTATTATGCAATAAAATAACCTTTCCGTGGTTTAGGATTCTTAAAATAAATCCATTTTCCGTTCCCAGTTACAATTTAATGCAGTACTGATTTTCTATTGTATCGTATAAGCAACGTTTTACATGTGGCTTTTCGTTTTTCCACCTGTCTGTCATTTTCCTTATTTATGGATCTCTCCCACAGCTTTTAAAAAAAGATCAGAAATTATTTGTTGTGCAACATTTAACTTTTTTGCCATTTTATTTAGTTTTTTTTATTGGCCAAGTTTTTGACACTTGGCTACTAAAAAAAACTAAACTGCTACTAAATAATTTCGCTATCTTCAAACTTTTTTTTGGTCTTCCAGGTTCTTCATTTCCACATCAAAATCATTATATCGGGACAGTTGAAACCATATTTTGCATATTGCTTCTGATAGAGCATGATCACCATAGGCCGTGACAAGCCTTCGATGCGATTCCGCAGCACTTTTCTTCAAATGAAAACAAAATATTAATGCTTTCCGCAAATCATTATTTTTGGGTATAAAATTAGACATTTTTATTGACGTTTCTTAAGAAAAATTGGCAAATGTCATATAAAAAATAAGGCTTGTTCACAACAAATGTACTGAATACATTTATATCTTGACACTCACATCATCCCAGTACACCTAATACATATACACTATCTATTTCTTTTAAAAGGCCGGTCGTGGCGCAGCGGCACGAGGTGTGACTGCAAAACCGACCGGTTGTGGGTTCGATCCCCACTCGAGGAGATGAAATATTTACTAAAATTTATATTTCCATTTCTTCGCTCTGGTGTCGAGGTTAAGCGCGGCGTTGAGTTCTGCCACTCAACACGCAATGCCTCCAGAATTCGGCAGAAAGTGGGGAACGGAGTGTCTTAACACTAGGTTCCTACCTACCCTGCTGTGTGCGGGATACAGCGTGAAGCTATTTCTTTTAAAAAAATACAGTTTGGTCATTATTAATATAGCAAAACAAATATTTAATGTGGTACTAGAATGTTAGGAAAAATATAAGCAAAACCTACAGCTTATTAGATACAAAAATGAATCAAAGAACTTACCCATCAATAGCAGAAATGAGATCATTTACATGTTTGCTATATTCATCCCACTTGCTTGTGAGGGTGGTGAGGGGTTCACTTTCCGGTAATTTGTCATCTATAGTATGTTCTATTCCTAATTCTGTTGATAGTTTTGCACTGAAAAAAAAATAGAATTAAATCAAACTGTATCACACACATAGCAGGTTTATTTCGGGACTAGGATCAAATTGAGACATTTTTAAAGTGGGTGTAGTATATTAAACAACGACTTTACACTAACGTTCTAACTCTTATAATACAGAAAAACTGATACTATAACTGTAGTAGAACACCTGGAACAATAACAATAACGCTATGGTTGTGAGTCCATATTAAATCATTTTCATATTATGGCTTTGATATAATACAACAGACCGCCGACCGCCGTAAAAGTGTGACGGTTGTGAAATCGATTCCCACTCGGAGGAATTAAAATACTTAATATTTTCATTCCCTAAAGAGGCAAAAAGTGAGAGTGAGTTCTGCTACTTAACACGCAACGTATATCTTAACAAATAATTTCTCGCTTACCGTCCTATATAGATAAAATTTAAAAAATCAAACTTACCAATAGCTAGACAAAACTGTCCACATTCCTTCGAAAGATTCCACAACTTCCTTCCCTACTTGACTTTCATCATTTAATTTTACTTGACTTTCATCACGTAACCTTCCTTGACTTTCATTATTAATTCTTTCATGGTTTTGCTCCAATGGAAGTTCTTCTCCACTATTCTTCAATAGTTTCTCAACAGTTATTTTTGCCAAATCCATATATTCTGGTATTATTTGACACTTTCGAGCAATGTCTAAACAAAGTTCTTTGAAATTTGTCACTTCAGATGGTGTTAATGTTTTTGCATCTGAAAATAAATTTTATTGTTAATTAAAGAATACGTTAAAGCCTTCGTTTCCAGATTTTCTCTCCTTACCCTGCTATTTGCGGTACAGTGTGAAGCGTAAAAAAATTAAAAAAGTACTTAGTTTTATTTTTTCGTCACTGTAAACTACCTAATAAGAAAAATATAGCAAACCTTTATTGTCAAGGATTAGCAGGCTATTCTTAAAATCGACGATAATACTTTCAATTCTTGGGAACACTTCACTAAACACCGCCATCCAATGTTTCAGAAGACATTTTATGACATCCATTAAGGACCATGGAGGAGCTTTAAATAATACGTGTTGCCATAAATTGTTGTATTTTGCTCGCATTTCATTCTAGAATAGAGAAAAAAATGTTTCAGATAGTAAAATATTTTAGAAAACACATAAATTTAATATGGTTTTAGCTTAGCTTTAGGTGGACTTGAACACAGTATAAACAAATTGAAACAAAGATATACGGAATTCATTGTAGCTTGATAACAATTTTGTGATCAGAGTGTGATGCCACATACACATGTGCCACATTACGTGATCCTACATAAACACATTACACCCCACATCCACAAACATGAGTCCACATCCACATTGATAGCCCACTTTCCAAACATGTGATGTGGGTGTGGGATCCACATATACGATCTCACGTCCACGCATGGGCTCCCACGTCCACACATGTGATCCACCCAAATACATAAAAAGTTTCCATTTATTACCAAATTGTCGTGAGAGGCATTTAGGCACGATTTAGGACTAATTTAGTTCAAAAATGGTCCCTTCCACATTCCTACTGAAATAATAAGGGTCTAGATGATTTTTTTATATGTAGATTTTTATAGATATTCATTAAATATACATAAATAATATCGACTAAATAACACATACATTAATTTTGTGTTTAAATCTGTTTTCGTTTCTGCAAAAACAAGAGATTGCAAGATGTTTACCGTAACTTGGATATAGGAAGATTTTTCTGTTTCAAAAGAGTGAAAAAATATTTAATATCAAACTTGAGAAACGAAATGTTATTAGATACAATTTTATTAGGTAACATTTGACTGAGTTGATTATTTTTAGGTGTTAACAAGTTTTCCAGCTATTTACTCCTGTAATAATAACTGACTGAGGTAAAGGCGACAAATTTAAACAGCCTACAGGTTGTATATGCTTAATTCAGACATGTACAATGCCATAAAAAAAATATTGAGGTTCTGCCAATTACAACAATAATGAAAATTAAATACAGTCTAAAGGAAATAACAAAATAATATTTGTTAATAAGTGGGGGTTCGAATCCTGGGGCTTATTTTTTTAACAAATTTAATTAATCAGCCTCACATATATTTTTTTTATACACATACAATAGTTCTAGGTTCAAATCAACTCAATTACAATATGTTTTGAATATACTTATTTTCTAGCTATACACAAAAAATATTACTAAGCTAAGTGACAAATCATTCAATAAAAAAGTCTCTAATGAAAAACCTCACCTCTAATATATTAGCCAACAATGTATACATGTTTTGTTGATAGCATTTGACGTTCGTCAATAAGTCGGGGTTCGATGCTTGCGGCTTGATTTCAATTAGTTTCTTCAATTCATGCACGTCGATCCTTTTTACGCCATTTATAGTTGCTTTTGTGCAGAGATTTTTGTCGTTTGATACTAGTATCTGAAAAATAATGTAATCAAATTTTTATATTATTATTAAAAATCAAATCGTAAAAGTTACTATTTTATAATTTTAATGCCTTATTATCGTACAATATTGTTGTATTTAAATTAATATAGACAAAAAAATGAGAACAGAGTGTCTTAACACTAAATTTTCTTTACTAACCACATTTTTCCCCCTTTCCACTTGTTGTAATGAACAATTGAGTATCTCATCGTCAGGCACTTCACACGGGTAGATATGAGAATTTGCATCACGTAATGATTGACCTTAAAAAAAGAAACATATATGTCAATCTATAGATCTATGTGTATCTAATATGAAACTGGAAACTTGATTCATTTGTGTAAAAATGTTTTGTGTGTTGTAAGTTAATATTTAATGTAATGTTTGTATCACTAAAAAAAAATAAAAAATAAATAACGGAGATACACGCTTTATTTCACACAGAGGAACTAGTGTCAAGACATTCTGTTTTCCACGTTCCGTCTAAATTCGGGGCAATGCGTAAAGAGTGGCAGAGTGCATCCGCGAGGGTTTTTTTAATCAAAATTATATCAATAAAAAGCATAACATTCTTGACATTTTAAAGCAATAAGTACGGATAAAAACATGGACTATGTTAATAAGAATTTGAAATATTTTTATTTCCCACTCACGGCATTAAGTTACGTCAATCATTATGTTCGCAATATGTTCTTGGTATGTGGTATAAACCATACACAAGATATTAAAATAATAATTTAACGATATTTCTTTGGAGGGCTTCGTGGCGCAGTGGCAGAACGTATGACTAAAACGCGTAAACGCGACGATTGTGCGTTTGATTTCCACTCGAGGGAATGAATTGTTAAAGTATGGCATTAAATTCCGCCACTCAACATAAAATGTCTCTGATTACGGCGGTGCGTGGGAAACAGAGTGACATTAAGTTTCCTCTGCCTACCCTGCTATATTTGTGATATAACGTGTCATTTCTTCTTTTAACCCGACTGGGCAAAAACAGGGTCATGTTTTTAACGTCGTGGCGCATGCGCAAACACACACAAACTATAAGCGCGACCGGTTATGCGCGAATATTATTGGATACATTGATTTAGTTTATTGATAGATTTAGTAATGATTTATATTTATTTATAATTCACTTGTTTATACCTTTTATCCTATTATTTTCAGGCAGTGATTTATATAAATAATCCATAGCCGCCTTCGCTCTTTTGCATAGAACGCCATTTCCATTGTTGTTATCTTTTAATCTGTCCAATTCATTTATAACGCGCCATGGAATTAAGAGGGTGGGCGGTTCACTGTAACCTGGAATAATTATATGTTATATAATATTTTATATCTTATATTTAGTACAAAAATCATACAAAAATACAAAACATTATGTATAAAATGTATCCGCCTGTTAATGTGATGGTTTCGAATTAGTTTCCCATTCGACTTTTTTTTTTCTTGAATTTCCTCACTTTATTTTCATAAAGTGCGTTGAGTTCCACCACACAACCGCCCAATGTTTTGAATACCTAACAAACCGATAGGCTCTTTGCTATCTACGGGATTGCCAGGATAGTGCTTTAGCACATTACAAATATTTGTGAGAAATTTTGGGATGCTATGTATATTTCTTTAGCTTTACTTCACTGTATCCTAGCAGGGTGGGCAGAGGGGAACCTGTGAGGCTAGTGTTAAGACACACTGTTCCCATTAAAATACTTCCGTTCCTCGCGTTATTCTAGAGGTATTGCATGTCGAGTGGCGGAACTCAAAGCCGCACTTTGCATCGTTCCCAGAGCGAGGACATGAAAATATTAAATATTTAATTACCTCGAGTGGGAAGCGAACCTACAATCTGTGACGTCGCATTATGTGCCCCTGCGCCGCAAAATTGGCCTCAAATTTGTATTATTTTTGCTAACTTTACATTCAAAACATGTTGAAATGCACATGCAATGATTGTAGGTATGACTTTTTAAAGACAATGTTGTATACTAAATAAATAAAAGATGTTTGTTCTATCAGTGTAGTAATAGAGTATGTATTTTGTTCGAATCCCCACTCAGCAGGGTAAGCAGAGGGAACCTTGCATGTGTAGTACAACATGTACATATGTACCACTAGATTCTCACTAAATTAAAAATAATCAATATAATAATATAAACAAATCTAATTTAATTAAGAAATTGCCTTAAAATAAATAAATCAAACAAACTTACCTCTAATATGTGAATTAAGAACATGCTTAATAAAATGTAAATCATATATAAATATATTAGTATCAACAACCAAAACTAAATTTTCTCCTTCACCTATATTATCTCTTTGAATAGGAGGAGATTTTGGTTTTACCTGTAAGTAAATAAGTAATCAATATGATTAAGTGATTATTATATAGGTAGGCCCTAGTGCTAGGACACTCTGTTGTCCATTTTCTGCCCACATTAAAGGCATTGTGTATATTAACTCAAGTTCTGGAGGCATGGCGTGTTGAGAGGCGGAACTCAACGCCACGCTTTGCCTCGATGCCAGAGCGAAGAAATAAAAGTAAATAAATATTTAATTTCGTCAAGTGGGGATGGAACCCACAAACAGTCAATTTTATATTCACACTCTGTGCCCCTGCACCATGACTGGCCTCATCTCTCTTTTCATCATACTTAAATTATTAACACTTAGTTCAAATAATAAAAAACTGTTGTATAACAACAAAAGTTTTAGTATGTCTTAGGTAAGTTTAGTCCCCATTCAAGGGATTTCATCACAGTAAGACATGTAAGTAAAGTCTAGTAAATTAATACTAAAGTACACTTCTTCTTTCTCCCTGATAGTATGAAGCCTTTTATTTTATATTTAAAATAATGAATATGTGATTTTTATACCTCTCTGAAATCCTCCACTTCCATGGCTTCACTCATGTTTTTTGTATCTTCTACATCAACTTCACAACTTTTCTCACTACTACATAAAAAACTGCAACTACTATTCAATTCTTTCTCTGTTTCCAAGCTTAAACTCATTCTTAAGTTTTCCATTCTCTCTTTAGCTGATGAGAACTGCTTGACTTCTTTGGATGTAGATCCTTTGTATGCCAACTTTGATTTAATGGCTGACATTAGTTTACTAGCTTCGGAAAATTGAGGGGGCGTGGCAGGATGTTTGGAATATGGATACTCTGTAGTTTGACTGCAAATACCTTTTTCTATGTCAGCAAATGTATCTTTTTGTTTCTCTTTACTACAATACTCTTCTGGTAATTGAGCTTTCATGGAAGATATAATTTTATTTGCAGCAAAAAATTGTGATGGTGATGGAATAGATTGTAAACTGTCACTACTTGGTGATTGAGTTGATTTAGAGTCATTAAAACTTGGACTATTATCATTTCTTTTATGACTTTCATTAAATTTTGGACTTATTTTTGGCTTTTTAGGTAAATCAGGATCCTCTTCTTCTTTAGCTTCAGAGTTAAGTAATGCTCTAAGTTGTGATAATCTTGTATTAGCTAAGTTTTTAACAGGAGATTGTTTCATTGGAGTCTCATTTTTATTGAAGCTTTTTGAAGGTGTAGTTTTTGGAGTGCTTGTGTGTTTTGGAGACTCATTGTGTTTTTGTTCACTATGTGATGTGGATGATCTTTTGCTGGTATTTGCCAAGGAACCAGATATATCTAAATAAACAATATTATAGTTAACTTTTATCCAAGTAAATACCTAATATTCTGCTTTATGGTCATTACTCATAAAAAAAATATGTAAAGACATAAATGTTTAGTTACAATAACAATAAACATATAAATAATACAAACCATGTTTCGTTCTCTTTTTACTTGCATTATCTTCATGGGAGTCACTTTTTCTCTTTGTCCCCTTTTTCGATTGCTCTTCTCTTTTTCTCTTCTCCAATCTCCTGTGTTTCTCCTTTTTACTATTTTTTTTATCAGACTTGTCATCTTCCTTTAAATAACAAAACCCAAATGTATCCTCAATAAAATGGTCATTTTATTCATAAATATTTATTATTGAAACGCAATGATTGTAAATGATAGAAGTGTTTAGTTACAAAAAAGGTGAAATTAATAAAATATGCCAGAAAAAAACTCGTTAAATTATGCTACAATTTCGTAATTCACCTGCGGTTGTGACCACGAAGATTTTCCAGTTTTCTTGTTAAAATAATATTTCCTTCCTGGAATAGACTTAGATTGACACAAAACCCATCCATCCGGTAACTTATTGTCCTCATTTTTAACAGAACTCATTATATGAAACAACAAATAATTAAACAAAATTCATCAAACCTAACAAGATCGTTGGGTATGTTGATCTAATTGTCAAATATCGTGTTGCCATATCGAATAATACAAAAAAATTGGGGTAGGTAAGCAAAACAAAATATAACTGAATAATTATTTAGACATATTTAACTAATTTCTACGTTCCAGTAACTACTGTGAAATATAACAATAAATAACAGATTATTTCTATACTAATTACGACTAAGCTATATTCGTAATTTTCTTAATATTTTCCACTTTTTCTCAATAACTAAATCTCATACAAAATCAAAGTCAAAGTAAAATAATTTTATTCTAATTAAGAAGTTATATGCTTAATTTTTTGAACGTCAAATAATTTACCAGCAGTTCACTAAAGTTAATGTCTCAGACCTGAGAAGAACCGGTGCAAGCAACTCAGCGGGACTTATTTTTTTAAATAAATTATACAAAAACACATTTTAACATTTCTGGCAATGATATACTAAAAGTAAACTTAAACAAACAAAACAAACCTCTTTTCGACTTATTTATAATCAGTAAGTATTATGAATAAAATAAAAATCAAATGTTATGATAGGCAACATTAGATATTTTTGTCATTTTAAACAGCTGATATATCACATAACCTTTAACAATATTCCGTTTTATGTAAATAATTGATATTTTACTTTTAATTAAAAGAGATACAATGGAGAAAATTATAAAAATTGGTAAAACACTACGTAATAATTGGAAAAAGTCGGTGTTTGGAGCAATCGTCGTTTATTACGGTGCGGCAAAACTGAAAGAAAAATATGAGTAAGTTTAAGTGAGATTCAGTATTAATATTTATTTATATAACTAGAAATAGAGGATTTTTTTTAATTTTCATTTCTTTGCTCTGGTGTCGTGATAAAGAGTGGCGTTGAGTGCCATCACTAATCACTTAATGTGTCCAGAAATTGGCGGAAAATGAGGAATGGAGTGTCTTAACATTAGGTTCTATCTCAGCCTGTGTTTGCCTGTATACTGTTGGACAAAGGCTTCTCTGAAACATTCTGAGCCTGATTTCTGGTAGTTTGCTTAAAACATCTGCAATTTGAATATTTTGTCATTGCACATTGCCCAAGGATATCATGCTTGTCATGATGCAGTCCAGAATGTGTTTATCACAATGGTTATCACATTTAATGCGACCAGCCCACTGCCACTTCAGTTTTCTTAGGCTATATCTACTTCTCTGTTAGATCACCACATTCTTAATTTTTAATTAAATAATTAAAAATCTAGAATTTAAGTGAAATGTCAAAATATATTTTAACATTTTAAAATTGTTATTCGTAAATCATGAAAATGAACATATCCAGAAACAATTTATAAAGATCTCTACTAAATAATGTCATATTTTTATTGTTAAAATAATTAAATTACAATTTACTTTACAGAATCAGCATTTTAATGCAAGCAGCATGTAAGGAAGCCTCAAAATATGGTGACTCATTAATACCCATGGATAGGAACCCAACACTTGTTACTGTTATCCTAAATCCTGTTGCAAATAAGCGTAAAGCTAAAAAGGAATATGAGAAATACTGTGAACCAATATTGCACTTGGCAGGATTACAAGTGGATGTGATACAGACTACGTCAGAGGGACATGCCAAAGAAATTGTTGAAACATTAAAGGGTACAGAAGCTATAATAGTTGCAGGTGGAGATGGTACTGTGTCTGAAACAGTTACAGGTAATTGTTAAAAGGCAAAAAAAATAGTATGGTTTCTCATATTTTACTTCAAGTTAGGATCTATGTTCTTTTAATCCAATGAAATTAAGAAAACAATTGTATTTTAAAATATTGTAGGCATTTCGATTAAATAATTAATTTATAACAAATATATTATTAGCATTTATCTTGTTTTTTTTTTTAAAATCAAGATAAATGCTTGTCTATATGTTTCTATATTATTTGAAAAGAGATTCTACATAATTGCAATAAGTGATATGTGTCACTTAATAAGAAAACTTCAATTTTTCTAAATAAGTATTTTTCTTTCCTAAGTGTGGATTAACACTTTAAAAGAGTAAAAAAATACTTCTATTAGTTTCCCTTATTGGATAAGGGCAGTTGCCTATAAGCAACTGCCTCTGATTGACATAATTCCACTGCTTTTAGTCTCCTTCACCTACATTTACCCTAACAATATTAGTTATGTTATACAATATTAGTATATTTGTTATGAGAATTTTTAATCAATGTCCTCCTCAAAGCAATTAGTATTTTTTATTTTTCAATTCCAAATTGTTTTCCAATGCACAAGACCATAGAGTTCAACTTAGTTTGCATTATATTAGTGTTTCAGTTGAGTACCGAGTTATTTAGTAGCTAAACGTGTCTGACCATCGACAGTTTAGTTGAGTAGCTTAGCTTATTAAGTAATTTAGTCGAGTCGATCGATTATATCCAATTTTTTCGATCGAGTAACGCCCCCCACCCCGCGTCCGTGCTCACTGGTTTACCGACTAAACAGGTACAAACCCGTCTAATAAGTCGTACATTTGTTGCCGTAAATATGTAAAATATGTTTTTTTTTTTTTTTTAACAGCATTGGAATAAAATTGACGAAACAATTCACACTTACAAACGGGGGATCGCACCCACAACTCAATAGGTTTTTTAAAATTAAAAATTGTTTAATTAATTGACAATGAATTGATAATATTTTAGATTGGGAGCTGACGATGCTAACTCGGTATTTGCTCGGGCGTCATAGAGATCTATTGGGTTGCGAAGCTTAGATGATAACAAGAAAAAAAAGTCATATAATACATATCTTTTGATCGGTGGGGTGAGCGGCTTTAGATTTTCAAAGGTGTAAAAAAAACTGTTGCATGGACTTACTCGAGCGCATCAGATATTGATATCTTTCATTCCCTACGTATTCTAAAAAATGTAAATATGTTAATCTGATTGTTGCAACTGTTAAAAATAATTTCGTCACTTTGAAATACTCAAGCACGTCAGATAAGTAGTTCATCTTCATACCCTATACGTGCTATTTCATAATCTGACGATTATGTGAAGGGATTTGCCTAATATGAGATTTTTTTTTGAAATGATTGATCGTAATCAATTAAAAAACTCAAAAAATTCCCTGTAAGAAAAAAGTGTATGTTTGAATTAGAATATTTGTATTTATAAGAAAATAATTATATTTTTTTAAACTTTTTTTTTAAATTATCATCTTCATCGACGAGTAAGGGAGTAATAAATAGAGAAAGAGTGAGAGAAGAATACAAACACGGAGAGAGGAATATAGGCAAACCGTGCAAATTGCAGCTGCATTAAACTTTATCGATCAATTTTTATTACTTCGGCTTGTGGAATTCGTCAGATTATATATTTTTCGTAACCCTTATTATAATTATTCCCTTCAAAATTAAAAAAATAGTCACGCTCGAGAATGTCGAGATGCTTTTTTTAAACTTTGTAGTCCTCCCCCTTCTTTACATCATCCTCAAATTGTCAGATAAGTGGAATATACATGATTTAGGATATATCTAACTCACTATACCTTAATTTGACGCGCTGGATAATTTTAAATGATCATTTTTTTTACTTATCTGATCCTTTATCCTAGACGGGCGGCCATATATATGGGGCTTATATTTGGTCGAAGTACGTAAACCAAGTACAAGGAATTCCCCAGTATATTAATCTGTCGCGCTTTAAAAAGTCCCCTCTTGGGCTACTCTACCATTTATATTATTTTACAGGCTTACTAAGGAGAAATGACAAGGCCAACAGATTTCCATTAGGTGTCCTACCTCTCGGTCGTACCAACAGTCTCGGCAACGATCTATTTCCTGGAGGCGATGGTGTAGAAAAAGTAAAACAATTAATTCAAGCTTGCATGGCTATCATAGAAAATAATACAACTTGGAAAGATGTCATGAAGATTGAACCTTTGGCTGATGACGATGAAAATCCTAAACCTAAACCTATTTACGCCATGACTTCTATTGAATGGGGAGCCTTCAGAGATACACTGGCAAAGAATGATAAATATTGGATATATGGACCTTTAAGAGGTTATGCGTCATATATTTTTAATGGCTACAAAGATTCTTTATCTTGGGATTGTAGTGGAACATTAAAATATACACCACCATGTTTAGGTTGCAACAATTGTTTAACTAAAATGCCTGAAGTTAAACGAAAATGGGCGTTTTTCATACCCACCAATGAACCACAGAAAGAAGTGATTGAAATTGTCAATCCGGAATGTTCCATAATAAGTGAATTGTGCTTCAAATGTACAGATTTTAGAGTTCAGCCACAAAATAAAGATGGAATGTCGGTGTTAAGTGTTGGTTTAGGGAAAAATAAGTACAATTATACAGAATTCGTGTCAGAAGGATGGAGGCGGTTAAATGGTAACAGTGATGTTCCAGAGGCAGTCAAAGCTAGGACATTAGAAATTCATCCGTTAGAAAATAAATCAGATGTAGTGATTGCTATAGATCAGGAGGAGTTTGAAGTGAAACCTGTCAAAGTTACTGTTTTACCAAAAATGGTGAAATTCTTTTGTAAATTTGAAGTAAAGTGTTGAAATTTATTCTGTTTTATTTTTTTTATTCTTTCTTTATTAGTTTTTTATTTAAATAATTATATAAATCAAATATTATTAGAATTAGTCAATACAGAGCGGTAGTGGGCAGAGCGAACCTAGTGTTAAGACACTCCGTCTCCGTCGAGTTCTGGAGGCTTTACGAGTGGCGGAAATTAACGCCGCGCTTTGTCTCTACACCATAGCGAAGAAATGAAAATATAAATGTAAATAAATATTTCATTTCCTTGAGTGGGGATCGAACCCATAACCGGTCTCTAAAATTAGTTCTACGTAAATACATATTTATATGAAATGTAATGCCATCTTATTTTAAGTTATTTTAAAATATTTTACATTTTAATAATATCGAAAATACATTTTTAAAAAAATCTTTAATACTCTTTATATGATAGACAAAAACAGAACATACATTACTACTACTAAATTCCACATTTAATTTCTGAAAATATAATTAAATAAAACACCAATAAAAACATAATTACCTATATATACAATATAAAAATAATCTATTATAGCATATTTTGTCTAACATATTCCCATATAAATATGGCGGCAGTAACATGTACATTTAGAGATCTAATAACACCGTGTTGTGGTATTTCTACACAACTGTCCATTAGAGGAAGAAGGTCGCAAGGTATGCCTTCTTTTTCATGTCTGTAACAGAAAATAAATAAAATTAAAGTAAACATTATTTTTATTTTGCCGTGGCGCAGCTTCTGACTGTAAATATGACGGTTAAAGTAATCAATCGTATAAAACGAGGTGGTTATTATTTTATTTTCTACTTTTTGTACTATTTTGGGAGGAACTCAACGTCATGATTATCTTTTTTTTTGTTTATGGAAAAGACAAAGCAAATGAGCGTTCGGGTCACCTGATGATAAGTGACACGACCCCATGCAACGCCAGAGGAGCTACAGGCGCGTTGCGGCCGACAAGACGGGTTGGGCGCCTGAGCCCGCCATTACCTGATGCGAAACGCAATGGCATAAAGTCACTAACTACTTCATGCCGGTTTTAAATGCCGGGGGTGGTAATGATCCGGTCGAGTCTGCCCATGCGTGTTGCCATTGCTGGCGACGTGACTCTACCACACGTACTTTAGTCGCCTCTTACGACACCACCAGTAGCAGGTATCCAGAACAGGATCATCCTATTCTAGGCCAGGATCACACTCGCGTGGTGAACGAGCCCACATTCATCGCATTACACATCGTCTTGCACAGAATTTTGTTTGATCTTTCCATAAATTTTAAAAACATTTCAAATTAAGTTATCAATTTAAGATTTTTTTGAGTCGCGCATTTTTGACTGGCGAAATACACCACCGCGTTTCGTTTTACCAAAGCGGTAAAATTGAGATAATTAATTCACCTTAGTAGGGATACAAACAGCCATGACGGCCCCGTATCGTGGTAATCTAACATTACATAATATACATACCCCAATAAAAGTAATGTTTTTTCTGGAAATTTAAACTTTTGCAATGGTTGACTGTTGGAAGTTTGTTCCGCGGCAACTATTGAATAACCATCAGATTTTTTCTTCATTAAATATTCTTTGAGATTTGTCGGGCGAACTTCTTCTACATTGATCCACCGTTCGGCCGATACACTGTTAGAAGAAAATATTTGGATATTTTTTAACTTCACGATGTGGATTTACGGGACCCACGGAAAGCAATGCGTGTGGAACGGCGGAACTCAACGCCACGCTTTGCCTCATTACCAAAGCGAGCAAATGAAAATATTAAACATTTTAATTTCCTCGAGTGGGAATCAGAACCACAATCTGTTGCGGTTACAATTGGACACTTATGCCCCTGCGCCACAGCTGGCCTCAAACTAATATTAAAACTAAATATGTAGTGTGTGGAAATTATTGATACATATTATGTACATATAAATAAAAAATAAATAAATCATGTACATATCATTGATAAATATAAAAAATGTTATACATAATTAAGTAATTTAAAGAAATCCAGTATATGTAATTTTTTTGCTTAGGCTTTGTTACATAATATTCCAAATTCATTGTTATGTATATATCTACACATATATATTGAAAATGAATATACAGGATGGATGCGACTGCGCTCCTTTAACGGAGCACCATATATACAGTAAAATATTTCAAACCTATCAATAAAAAATATCAAGATTCCTCAACGTTTTAGACGTAGGATTATTATTTTAATTTCATGATTTTTATCCATACTGTATTACGTATGAGACAGTTACGAATAGGTAACATTAACGTAAACACCTACTACTATAAAAATACTATTAAGCGTTGCCGATCTACCATTTTTCATTCTCAAAAAAACATACCAGAACGAGAAAGAGATATCTACCGTTCTATTTTATATAATTCTATTTTTTCTATGATAAATCTAAACAACGATCAACTTCACCGCCAATAACTACGCTTCGTTTTCGTGAATTATACATTAGGCTTTTATAGACTAGTTAAAAAAATGTGTTGTCATTTAAAGTGGTAAAATAAAAAACTCTGTATATACTATTTAAGAAGTATATTTTGTTTATTTTTCGGACCGATCGAAATAAAACAAACGTTAAATGTATTATATACTAAAATTCATTAGTGGAACTGTATTTAAAAATGGATTACATATTTAAAATTAACGTGCACAAAAGCACAAAGAAACCGACAGATAATTAAAAAAATATTGTTTTGGGTTCTATCTCTTATCACATTGATAAATGCCACTCAATAATAGTTTTTCTCATATATCTTCCATGAACAGATAGCAATCAGTTACATTTTTATTATATGTATAGATAAAAGTATAATAATATGTATAGATTTTATCTGCCTGTGTGTTTATGGCCTATAATATAAATACCTTAATCCCTGAAACTGTTTGTCCTGTAAATGCCTTAAGCTGTCCATAATATATTTCTTTACACCAAAAACTTCACTGGTTCTCGCCATGCCTCCTAGATTTGGGAGTTTGTCTATTAAAGACGCCACCACTATGAGATTTGATTTCTTTATCTGTAATAAATATTAGAATTAGAAAAAAAACGCTGTACATTTTATATGGTTTTAAAAGAAATAAATAACGTTTCACGCTATATCCTGAGCAGATTGCAGAGGGAACCTAGTGTTAAGACACTCCGTTCCCCACTTTCCGCCAAATTTTAGATGCATGGCGTGTTGAGTAGCGGACGACTCAACGAACTGTAAAAGTAAAAAAAAATGCTAAAAAAGCTCACTTGTTTCTCCGTATCAAAGACATCAATATCACTCATATTCTTCCACGGCACATACTTCTTCTGAATGGTGCCACTTTCATTAGAGTTGTCCAAAGCTAGTATATTTCCGTCTATGTTCTTACTTTTTTCTAATAAAATCATATTATCTTTATGGCTATGTTTCCATTCATTGATGAAACCATCTTCTGTCTGGGAAACAATTGCTTTATCTATTTCATTTAGCGCATCATATAAATATTCATCGTCTATAACGTCTGTGTTATTACCAAATTTGGCTGTAGCCCAAAATATGCCACATGGAGTTAAGTCCTCTACGATATCAAAGTTGTTAACTAAATAATCTTTTTGTAATTTAATAAAAGTTTTATCTTTAGCTTCTTTTGTCGATTTTAAAGTCTCTGTGACTATATCGATTGTATGAGCATATTTCTCATTGCCCAAATTTAGGATTACACTTCTTTGATACAACCTTGCTGACATATATTGAGCATTCAAACGAACACTATATACAGGGCCCATTGTATGAGACAAGAGATAATCCATGGCTAACTCAAATTCCTCTTTGGTGCATTTCCCAATATTTATTTTGTGCAAAACAGTCCAATAAAGTATTATACATTGAGATTGTAAGGACACGTCGGGTACGGATATTGAGGATATTAGTTCTGGATTTTCCAGTGTATTCTGAAATTAAATTAACTTCGGTTTTTATACTGTTATATAAATTGACTAATTAAGCTATTTAGGCTCTGTAATAAAATTAAAAATAATAACTAATTGGCAATATATAAATGAAAGATGCACAAAAGTAGTTGTCACTCACAGTGGTGGTGGACACAATACCTTGCCGTAAGTGTTACAATATTGAGAACTGGTACCGAGGCTGCTATGTCGCACCACTGATACTAAGTTATGTCTAGTAATATGAAGGAAATAAGAATGGCGAGACTTGAAGAATGTAAACACTTACTACTACAAAAATAGTACTTAAGGTTAAAAAACTTTGAACTCCGCCGTCTATGTGTGCGGCGATGTCCCTTTGATACGTTTATGTCTGAGTTCGACATTCTTAACAAATGGCGTTTTATTTTATAACGATAATTTTAGAAAATAATTATTTTGTTTGAACAAATCACTTTTTTATTTAAAAAAAAAAAAAAAAAAATTAAATTAGCTTCACGCTGTATCCCGCACACAGCAGGGTAGGCAGAGGGAACTTAGTGTAAAAACACTCCGTTCCCCACTTTCTGCCGAATTCTGGAGGCATTGCGTGTTGAGTGGCAGAACTCAACGCCGCGCTTAACCTCGACACCAGAGCGAAGAAATGGAAATATAAATTTAAGTAAATATTTCATCTCCTCGAGTGGGGATCGAACCCACAACCAGTCGGTTTTGCAGTCACACCTCGTGCCGCTGCGCCACGACCGGCCTCTTTTTTATTTTTGTTTCAATTATTAAGCTTTTATTAAGCTTTTATAGAGTATTTAAAATTGTGTTTCCATTTAAAGTTGTAATGACAAAAACACTGTATAGCAAAACATGCTGTAGATGGCAATTAATAACGTAATAGGATCAAAAAATTTTTTTCAAAAAATGTATTTCAGTTTGTCTGTGCGTTTGTTCACGCTAATCTCAGAAATGGCTTAACCGATCGAATTGCAGTTTTCGCTATTGTATTTTGGCAACCTTCCCTTTACATTTAGTGTTTCTTTTATTTCAAACAGTTTATAAATAAAAAAGTTATAACATTTTTAACAATGTTGTTTGACAAAATTGCAAAGAATGACTTAATTAATTGGCTGAAACTAAAATATTATTTTTAAAATTATATGACTGTTAGAAAACGGAAGTAATGCAAATTAGTAAATTAATAACGGAAGAAGCCGCGAGCGGGAGCTAGACCAAGAACAAAACTTCACTTACCCTATAATATGTGCACAAACATATAAACCACTCAAGACACGCCCTAACATAAGGCTGATGAGAGAACTTTGCAAGGGTTTCTTTACACCATTCCACTGGTATATCCAAATTAATTCTTCTACATTTTAAAAACACAAAAAGTAATGTTTGTACACATGTTTGTAAAACTTTTTCGTGGTGAGAATTGCCGTGATAACGCACTTTATTTT
>JAATLQ010036548.1:0-39847 GCA_013421005.1 Heliconius erato x Heliconius himera | reverse complement strand
GCTGGTGAGTTATGAAGACTTCTATGAGTGACAGATGACAGCACGTCGCCACAGAGAATAGATGACGTACGTCACTGCAGAAGTGAAAGAGGAAAGTATTTCGAGGATTATTTGGTAAGTCAACCATTTATATATGCAAATAGGCGAAATTAAGAGACTGCTTCTTCAATCAACGCTGTGTGTTTCTTCATACACATAATAACTGTTTTGTTGTAATGCAAAACAGCTATATTTTTTTCCAAGTGCGGGTAGATCGTCCTCACTTTTTATCTGATACAAAGATGCACCGTCGCTTTTGCGTAAGAAGATTTTACCATGCGATACCCAGCAATACTATACATACCCAGCAATACTATATATACTATAATTATATTCATTCGTCTTAGCGAATTCGCGAGACAAGTAGAATAGATGTTTCATTTTGTTTGTTAAATATTCCGAGACAAAAATACGTTTGTTCTCTCCACCGCCCTGAATGATGTGTGTTTGTAAAAACGAACCCCTTTTATTGTATTGCTTATACATAGTTATCATATTTTCTTTCATTAGTACACTATTAAATTTGACTATCACAGGCTTTGAAGTTAGTTTACTACTATGTATACGGTAAATGTCATTTATGTCATGGGGCAGTATTGTTAAATTAAGTTTTTGGCCAATAGTAATAATTTTTTGTTGTAATTGTTCCCTCGACTCGGAACTCTGTGCGGGAATATTTTTTAACTCAATGCATGTAGATCGAGCAGCCCGTTCAAATCCTTCCATTTTTTCTTCTAGCGAATGTATATATTTAATGTTAGCCTGTCGTTCTGTTTCTAATGCCTTTATCTTTTCATTTAAAGAGTCGTAAGTCTTGGACATGAATTCAATTGAGTTACATATATCGCTATTTTGTTTTTTTATTGTGTCTAATGTTGAGAAAACTTTTTCAATTTTTTGTTCTTGTTGAAATTTAAATTCAAGCATCATTTGTTTTATGTCATTCATAAACAATGCTAGTTCTGATGACTCACTGTCGGACTCAAACCGTTTACGCTTTTGACGTAGTGTTACATTTAAATCCTCTGCGTCCGTTGGATTCATTAGATTAGGCTCCGAACTGCAGTGCGCGATGGTTGTCAACGCGGACTGGTATTGAGGCAGCTGAGGCGGGGGGGAGCGGTTTATCGGCATTATATAAGCTTTTAAGTTGCAGCGATGAACCAAAGTACCAGGGGCGCATAATGTTAGCCCACAGCTGGGCATACAAGACAATAAAACAACGGGTGGCACAGAAATAACTTTACCAATAGCAATCGAATGCCAGCCTGTGTAATAGTCCGTGTCACCCCTAAGCAATTAGAAACGCGACGTTACGGTCAAACATACATATATAATTTATATATATATATAAAGTAGGTACTATGTGTTTAGTGTTTGTATATTGGAATATTTTAAGTTTTGTCTGAGGTAGGTCGTGGCGCAGTGGTACAAACGTGCGTTTAAACTGGATTCGATTCTCAGTAGATGAAATTAAATACTTAACATTAAAAATTTTTTGCTCTGGTGGTGTTTAAAAGCGCGGCGTTGAGGTCCACCACTCAACATGCAATTCCTTCAGTATTCGATGGAAATTGGGGAGTAGAATGTGGTAGCACTAGGTTCCTTCTGCCTAGCCTGATGCAGGATAGAAAAGAAAGAAGAGAGTATAATCCCTAATTTTCACTAATCAAATATTTTATTTTTAATAAAGAAAATACATAAGATATAATTCCGTTTTACACTGTTAGAACATTGTTTTATTGGTGCATTAATTAAGAGAGGCCGGTCGTGGCGCAGCGGCACGAGGTGTGACTGCAAAATCGACTGGTTGTGGGTTCGATCCCCACTCGAGGCGATGAAATATTTACTTAAATTTATAATTTCATTTCTTCGCTCTGGTATCGAGGTTAAGCGCGGCGTTGAGTTCTGCCACTCAACACGCAATGCCTCCAGAATTCGGCAGAAAGTGCGGAACGGAGTGTCTTAACACTAGGTTCCCTCTGCCTACTCTGCTGTGTGCGGGATACAGCGTGAAGCTAATTTAATTTAATTTTATTAATTAAAAAATGGCATGAAAAATGAAAATTTTATTATATATAATTTCTTGTAATATTTAATCGTGATTTACCTACAAAAATATGCTAAAAAATCTCACGAAAACATAAAAAAAAGTGAATAAAAAGAAATACCCCGTTTCGTTTCATTTCATTTCAAAAAATACCCACAAAATTGACGGGATAACAAAAAAAAAAGGCATCAAAACACTGCAAAGCACTCACAAATCAACACTTAGTATCGAACGGGACAATGGCATCTTCACGGGATGGATGTTGTCAATAAATTACCCATCTTTGAAAACCGCCCACACACTTCACTAATACAGATTTATGGTGTGTTCGTACAAATTATAACGAGATTTTTCTATGGATTATTTTTTATTTGTATGGAAAAACTGCTTTACGTATGACCAGCTAGGGTAGACAAAGGGAACCTAGTATCCAAATCTCTGTTCCATACTTTTTAAGGTAGAGTATGGTTTGGTTTTTCTTTTCAAAATATTGAATTGGCTTACAAAATTACATAAATTCCTCAAAATACATTCAAAATCCAAGTCCATTTCTGTCGCGGAAAGTGAAGAATGTTGTTTGAACATATTAAGTCTGTCTGTCTATTCTGTTGTTCCGGATAAAGTGTGAATTTTTCAACATAGAAAGATAAACAAAGAGACATAGATTAAAGTCTATTCCGTTTCTTACATTTTGTCCAATTTAAAAGACATTGCATCTTGACAAAACAAAAATAATTTTGATATAATCCTACGACTGGGGATCGAACCCCAATCCAGCTCCACTATACCACGATGGCCTCAGCCCCAGCTTCATACTGAAATATATATATGAAAATGATATGAATATAGCAAAGTCTGTTAAATTAAATTAAATTAAATTAGCTTCACGCTGTATCCCGCACACAGCAGGGTAGGCAGAGGGAACCTAGTGTTAAGACACTCCGTTCCCCACTTTCTGCCGAATTCTGGAGGCATTGCGTGTTGAGTGGCAGAACTCAACGCCGCGCTTAACCTCGACACCAGAGCGAAGAAATGGAAATATAAATTTAAGTATTTCCATTTCTTCGCTCTGGTGTCGAGGTCAAGTCTGTACGTGCATCAAACCGATGAAACATTAGCGTGGGTCGCGTTTCACCTATCACACGCATTTTTCGAAGTCCGATAACAAATGGCTGTCTATATTAAGAGATATGCGATGATATTGTGAAAAATGCTGTGCCATTTTTGATATCTAGATTTGGTAATCTAGAAAAAAAATTGCTTCGCGCTGTATCCCGCACACAGCAGGGTAGGCAGAGGGTTAGGGCCTAGTGTTAAGACTCTCCGTTCCCCACTTTCTGTAGAATTCTGGAGGCATTGCGTGTTGAGTGGCAGAGCACAACGCCGCGCTTAGCCTCGACACCAGAACGAAAAAATGGAAATATATATTTAATTAAATATTTCATCTCCACGAGTGGGGATCTAACCCACAACCAGTCGATTTTACAGTTACACTGCCGCTGCGCCACGACTGGCCTCAGACCAGGACTCACTAGGCCAGGACTAGGCCTCTGACCTATGATATACGCGTACATGCTCTCTAAACATTGAAGCTAGTTGTACAAAAAAACAATTAAATCATCTGTCGGGAAAAGACAACGGAACTTTCCGAACGATCTATTATAATTATTTTACAGTAGTAGTCATCGTCGTCAATCACGTATTTTCCCACATAGTAGAATAGGCAAAGGGATACTAATGCTATGACACTCCGTAATTTATTAATCGAGATTACATGTTAGGTTAGTGACGAAACTCGCCGCGTTTTCTCTCATTACCAGAGCGAAGAAAAGAAAATGATATAATCCTCTGAGTGGGATTTGAACATACAACCGACGAATTTAGATATTTTGTTAATAATTGTTAATTACAACTGAATATTTTCACTATGTATTTCTTTTGAATTTTTTCACAAAAATTTACGATACAGTGTAATATAATGTTTAAACATGTTTCGTTGTTGCGTGTCGTTCTCGTTATATCGGTACAAGGATCGCCGCATTAAAAATTCTTAATAGTTAACTTGCAACTTGGGATTCTATAGCTTGGGTGTTGTACAGCTTATACAAGGCTTATAATACTAGAAGTTCTTAATTTTTTTTAATTAAAAATATATTTGAGAAACAAAGATATTGATATGAATAAATTTTCCTATTAAATCTATTAGGTATATGAATAAGGATATATTTTATTTTATTTCACTTTTAATTTATGGAAAATTTAATTTAGGTATTCTCTTCTGGAAAATGTGGAGAGAGTCTTCCGATATTCCGGTGTTCCAGGATACTCTTGACATTTGCATGTAATTTGACAATTCAAGAATGCTTGTACTGGTTTCTTTGAACAAAGAACATGTAGATTTTGAACTACAACTTTATAATGCTTAATTTTTTGACACGCTTTGAATAGGTCGTTCCGTAACTAAGTCACATTGTATTCCACACACAGCTGGGTAGGCTGAGGGTACTTAGTGTTACGACACTCTGTTACCCATTTTCCAGTTCTGGATGCATTGCGTGTTGAGTAGCGGAATTCAACGCGTCGAGACCAGAGCGAGGAATAGAAAAGATTAGATATTTATTTTTTTCGAGAGGAAATCGAATCCACAACTTGTCGCGTTTACATTCACACTTTGTGCCACTGCGCCACGGCTGGCCTCACTAAGTAACTATGTAAATAAAAAAAATTAAGAACTTAAATTACACGAGTTTTTAATTGTATACAACAATTACAATATCATGAAACTTAGATATTATGTGTTACGACGACAATACAATACATGCCACGCACAGCAGGGTAGGCAGAGGTAACCTAGTGTTAAGACAGTCCGTTCTCAACTTTCTGCCGAGTTCTGGAGGCATTGCGTGCTGAGTGGTGGAACTCAACGCCGCGCTTTGCCCATAGCGAAGAAATGAAAATAAAAATGCAAATAAATATTTAATTTCCTCAAGCGGGGATCGAAACCACAACCAGTCGATTTTACAGTCACTCTTTGTGTCCCTGCGCCACGACTGGCTAATATTTTTTTATATTGGCAATATCTTTTACATATAATAAAAAACATTGTCGTATATAGCTATTCTACATCACAGTGTTGCCAGTATTGACACTGACCGAAATATGTAGTTATTTGAACAAATATTGATACACTTTGCCCTGTTACGTTTATTTAGTTAGTTTTATAACCATTCCTAAATGTGATACCCTTGGGCTTTACCTTATGTTATAGTGACTGGTTGTGGTCAGTGAATTATGACTCATGTAGAAGGAACTTGTAGGAGTTGGGCAAGGAGGTGCTGGTGTCCAGATACTCATTTCTCCGCTATAGAGATGTTGCATGATGAGTTATAAAGGAGGGTAGGCAGAGGGATTCTGGAAACAGTGTTATGACACTTCTCTTCTCAACTTTTCACTGAATTCTGGAGGCATTGCGTGTTGAGTGGCAGAATTTAGCTGCGTGTTGCCTCGTCCGCCAAAGTAATGAAAATATTAAATGTTTTATACCTATAAGAAGTCGAAACCACAACTGTCATGTTTACAGAGGCACCTCTGCGCCTCTGCGCTACGATAATCTCAGGAAAGAAAGTCTAAAGCAATGTAATTATTATTCCTTCGAGTGGAAATTGAACTTACAACCATTGCGCCATGATGACCTCAGTTATCTATTATTTTTTATTATCAACGAATGTGACCACTATAAAGAAACTGGGCAACTCTTCTAGTACTGGTTTAGATGAACTGATGTGGTCCAAGATTAGGCATCTTAGCCAAATAATCTAGATATTTGATATTTATATGTTAATTATTATGAATTCATGAATATTTATAAACAATATTTTTATATCAAAAATAAAGACCAGTCGTGGCGTAGAGGAACATACGTGTGACGATGAACGCGACAGGTTGTGGGTTCAAGTCTTTTTCAAGGAAATGAAATTTTTTATGTTTTCATTTCACTAGGCGGAAAAATTGAAACCGAAAATCTTAACGTTAGCTTCTCTCTGCCTATCCTGCTGTGTAAAATATAATTAAAATAATAACCCACAAAACCAAATTTCAGACTCCAGTCGTAGCACATGTGAGTGTCGGTGAACGTGACATATTGTGGGTTCGATTCTCACTCAAGGAATTGAAACGAGGCAAGTCAAGTACAGCTTTGAATTCCGCCACTCAACACACAACGCCTCCAGAATTCAGTAGAAATTGGGGATTGGAGTGTCTTAACACTAGGTTTTCTCTTTGCCTATTCCGCTGTGTAAAAATTTAGTTAGTTATAAAATTTATCAACTACCACCCACCCAATTTAACTGTCCCCAATAAAACAAAAACTATTTAACAAACAGATTTACTGAAAATGAGTTAGTTCTAATTCTACCAATCACAGTCGATTATCGACTTAACCCTTTCTATGGAGCAATTATAGGTCTCGTTACAACTAATGGTCGAAGTTTGTTGATTTGGTGCACGCGATGTGATTCGTGTGTGGTTTTTTTCTGATGCGACAAAACTGTCGAATAAATTAAAAAAAATAAAATAAAAAATAAATACGCTTCACGCTGTATCCCGCACACAACAGGCAGAGGGAACTAGTGTTAAGACACTCCGTTTCCCCACTTCTCGCCGAGTTCTGGAGGCATTGCATGTTGAATGGCGGAACCCAACGCCGCGCTTTGCCTCGACACCAGAGCGAAGAAATGGAAATATAAATTTTAAGTAAATATTTCATCTCCTCGAGTGGGGATCGACAACCACCACCACCACCACCTACAACCAGTCGGTTTTACAGTCACACTTTGTGCCCCTGCGCCACTACTGGCCTCAGAGACTTTTATAAATATTATTTGAACATTGATTTGATATAATATACTCGTATATTTAAGCATCATCATTTAAAGAAGAATTATTTATTTTTACACATTTTTCTTTAGTACTCACATTCAGTTCTAAATAATTACAAAATATTTAAAAAAAAAACAGAAATTATAGTCATCAACCGTCGTAATATAATCGCAACAGCAAAACTCCACAGTAAAGCATTATCGCTACAAATATCCATTCAATTCCCCGCTAATGAGGCGTGTCGTGATCGTAAAGGAGGTGTGTGTGGATTCGATTTTTTGGGTATTGTTCTATACTAGTCGTTGTCTTGACATGTTATAAAAAAAAATCAGCTTCACGCTGTATCCCGCACACAGCAGGGTAGGCAGAGGAAACCTAGTGTTAAGACACTCTGTTCCCCACTTTCCGCTGAGTTCTGAGTGGCGGAACTCAACGCAGCGCTTTGCCTCGATACCAGAGCGAAGAAATGAAAATATAAATGTAAATAAATATTTCATTACCTCGAGTGGAGATCGAACCCACAACCAGTCGATTTTACAGTCACACCCTGCCCCTTTGTTCCCCTACGCCATGCTGGCCTCATTATCGTATAAAAATATTACAATTTTTTTATTGTTCTACGCCGTAACCCGCACGCATATAGGAGGCATTGAGAGCCTAGTGCCAACACTCTTCACTATTTCTTTTTTCACTCTTTGTATTGATTTGCAGAGTTTAACTGAAAAAAATAATTCATTTCCCCAAGTGACAATTGAACCCATTACCGTCAAACGCTATGTCACTCCGCCACAATGATCTCTTTTATTATAGTTTAAACTCAACTACTTAATCTTTAACAGCCTTATAAACACTGGTAATAGAAAGCTAAATTTAGTAAGCCATAGGTAACAGGTTCAAATAAAGGACATTATCAAAATTTAAACGAGAACAGGTTTATAGAAAAAAATAATTGTGAAATTTTATTGTATTAATAAATACCGCTTCCGTTACTGAGTGACTGACAGTCCAACAGCCAAGATTACCCTCAGGAGGATCCTGGATTTTCCAAAATTTTTACTTTAAAATTATTTTATATATTAAAATCAAGTTAAACAAAGCTGCGGGAAACGTCTAATATACAGCTGCATATCCTTCGCATATGATATTGTACGAATTCACCAAGCATTTAGTAAAAAGTAACATTATAGTGAGGCCAGTCGTGGCGCAGGGGCACAAAGTGTGACTGTAACTGTCGATTGGTTGTGGGTTCGATCCCCACTCGAGGAAATGAAATATTTATATTTTCATTTCTTCGCTCTGGTGTCGAGGCAAAGCGCGGCGTTGAGTTGCGCCACTCAACACGCAATGTATCCAGAATTAGGCGGAAAGAACGGAGAACGGAGTGTCTTAAAACTAGGTACCCTTGTCCTACCCTGCTATGTGCGGGATACATAGCAGGGTAGCGGGATTTAATTTTTTTTAAATTTTTTTACAAATTTTAGAAGGAGGATGGATTTATCAAATATTTATTTGGAATTTGAAACATTTTTTATATCTTAAAATCCAATCAGACAAAGCTGCGGGAGACGACTAGTATATGTACATACATACATACTCATATACTTCTCATATGAAATTTTACGTATTCAACAAGTATTTAGTACAATGTAACATTTAAAATGATAATACAAACTTTACTATTAAAGCATTTCTTATTTAAAATTCTCTTTACAAGCGAACACCGGTGTTCGTGTATTGCGTGACAGTGGACGCCCCCAGGGCTACATATTTCAACGGTATTTGACCAAACTATGATAGGTTTGGACGTTGGAATCGTGGATAGGTTGATTTTTAATTATTTTAATTTTTTGTTTGTGTTTTTCAAAGAGCAGCTCTCCGTTTTTTTTATAAATGAAACGGAGAGTTTTGTATGTATTAATAGGGTATGTGTGTGTTGTGGGTATATTAATGGGACTGACTTATTGAGAACTTGATATATACTTATAGAAATAATTATATACTTATATGTATTTACGCGTGTTACTGTAACGCGATGTTTGGGGATTCGATTCCTACTAAGGGAAATGAATTATAGTTTATTCATATTTTTATTTCTTTGCTCTGGTACCAAAGCAGAAACCGCGTGAAAATTTGGCGGAAAATGAGAAATGGAGTGTCTTATTATTAGGTTCCCTCTAACTACCCCACTTTATGCGGGTACGAAGTAAACCTAAAAAAATGTGTATATAGGGGTTGTCGTGGCGCATCGGCCCATCGTTGAAATGAAAGCCAGACGATTGTTGGTTTGATTCTCACTCTAGGCAATAAATTCGTTTAATTTTCCCACTCTGATAACTATACAAAGCGTGGAGTTGAGTTCCACCAAACAACCAGCAATGCCCTGGAAATTGAGCGGAAAATGGGCAACGGAGTGTCTTAACAACAAGCAGCTGAAACTGCATAAACTTGCCTTATATTAAAAAAAAAATAGTAAAATATGCCACATCCACAATAGGTCAACCCTTTCATACATCACACTGATCTATATGGTCCCATACTTTTGGGCCTTTAATAAATATTTATTTACTCATTGTTTGTAGGTACTAGGGCCACATTACACCGTAATACCCTTCTAATTATATAATTTATATATTTGTTTAGGATATACGTATTATTAGTTAAGATATTATTATAGTAATATTATTATCTGAAGTGTTTGTGCGGTTGAACGCGCTTATCTCAGTAACTTTTTGTTGGAATTCGGAATAATTTTTATGTTTTCAATAAAGGAGCATAGCCGTAGGTAAAAGTTAATATAAAATATAAAAAAATATTAGGGACCGTTGTGGCGGGGGTTGGGAATATAAGCGTGGCGGATGTTGGTTCGATTACCACTTTTGGGGAATTAAATGTTTTAATTTACATTTATTCGATTTAATGTTGAATTTCACAACTCACACGCAATGCCTCAAGAATTAGGTGGAAAGTGATGAGCGGAAGTGCCTTAACACTAGTTACCCGGTTCCCTTTGCCTACCACTACCCACTGCTATGTGCGGGATGCAGCGTGAAGCTATAATAAAAATCGAAATCACATGAGCTTCACGCTGTATCCCGCAACTGCAAGGGTAAGCAGAAGTAACCAAGTGTTAAGACACTCCGTTCCCCAATTACCGTCGAACTTTGGAGGCATTTATTTACATTTATCCGCCACTCAACACGCAATGCATCCAAAATTTAGCGAAAAGTGGGGAACGAAGTGTCTCAATACTAGGTTCCCGCTACCTACCCTGTTGTGTGCGGGATACAGCGTGAAACTGATTTATTTTATTTATTTATTTAATTAAAAAAAAACACTCTAAAACTTCATCAAAGTATATCAAAATAATAGCTATATTCAAATATAACGTATCTACCCTCAAAAAGTGAGGGGTGGCTTTATTAAAATTGACAGGACACACCTGTGTAAGGGTTAAACGGGGAAAATTGATTCATTTACGCTTGTCATTATGGACATGGGCACGGATAGGGGTGGGATAAAAGGATAATTACATATCAATATACTTAAAGTAAATGGTGGTTAGAATGTAAGGGTTTCTTTTTGGTTGTTTCACGCTGTATCCCGCTTATAACAGGATAGGCTCCGGTCTGAGTGTTTTGCCGAATTTTCGAGATATTGCGTGTTGAATAGCGGAGCTCAACGCCGCGGTTTATTTTGATACTCTAGTATGGATATGAGAATAATAAGAAATTCATTCCCATGAATAAGAATCGAAAATACAACTGTCAAGTTTATAGCCACACACTGTACCACTACGCCACGACGGTCTCAAGCGAATTGTTTCCTCAAGTCCAGTATATAGTAGGAAATTTAAATTAAAATAATTTTATTCAAAATAAAAAGTTACTGTATGCATATTTGTTTGAACGTCAAATAATTTGCCATCGGTTTAGTAAATTTACAGACCTGAGAAAAACCAGAAACTCAGTGGATTTTTTTAAATAAATAAATAAATAAAATAATTGAGACCAGTCGTGGCGCAGCGGCACAAAGTGTGACTGTGAAACTGACTGGTTGTGGGTTCGGTCCCCACTCTAGGAGATGAAATATTTACTTAAATTTATATTTCCATTTGGTGTCGAGGCAAAGCGCGGCGTTGAGTTCTGCCACTTAACACGCAATGCGGCAAAAAGTGGGGAACGGAGTGTCTTACACTAGGTTCCCTCTGCCTACCCTGCTGTGTGCGGAATATAGCGTGAAGCTGATTTTTGATAAAATAAAAGCCTTCTGCCTATCATAACATTTTATTAGTAATCTCTATAGAAATGAAACTTTTATCATACTACCATAATATATCGCGTAGAACGGAAAACAATGAACAAACTCTTTAAATAATTCACTAAACTATACTATAGGTGACCCCTACTATGTTTTTTTTTACTATAAAAAAAATAAAATAAAAAGGAATATATTTTTCTTTACTTCCGTTCTGGAGGTATGCAGCGTAAAGCTAAATATAAAATATAAATAAAATCGAATTTGTTGCCTATATTTTGATTAAATTATATTTTTTTTTATTAGAAAAAAGGTCACCATAGCGAAGCATTACAGCTTTTAACTGTAAGCGCGATCGTTATGGGTTCGATCCGATTCGGGTGAACGAATTATCTTATTTCTTCTTTCTGGCAATAAGTCGAGCGGTACGTGTGACGGAGTGTTTCAACACTAGGTGCCCAGTTTCTCTCTGCCTACCCTGCTATGTACTGGATTTAGCGTGAAACTCTAATAAAATATGTTTCCTAATCAAATAGTAATACAGTTTGTATCGAGTTAGTTGCGTACAGAAATGTTCCGTCGATTAAGACACGAACACAGTGCCTCTCGATAATGATGTAAGTTTTTCCTTGTAACTGCCTTTAGTCCTATAAGTAGGGTCAGCATGTGAAATTATTGCAAGTAATTTATAATATTTTTTTAACTAGAAAATGAAACAAATATGTGTTTTTTTTTTGGGAACACCCAACACTTTGGTATCTGCATATCTCTTTCATCAACCTCTTCAAGCACGTCCTCCAGGGCTTCCTTCCTAGTGCTTTAATTTAATTTATTTTAACTCTTGCCTTTCATTTCTTCTTTCTAAATTTCATTAAAGATATTAAAATATATCCTACTGTGACGCAGACGGTCTCACTACAAAAACTCGCACTGATTGCCTATGTTGAATATGATTTATTTTTCTCTCATTTAAAAATCAACTATCATAAGTTTGTATTGACTTATTATTTACACTATCTAATTTATTATGGGCTACATTCTATTAATTAGTAACTTAATAATACGTGGCCAGTCGTGGCGCAGGGGCACAAAGTGTGACTGTAAAATTGACTGGTTGTGGGTTCGATCCCCACTCGAGGAAATTAAATATTTATTCTCTGGTGTCTGATGACGGCAAAGCGCGGCGTTGAGTTCCGCCACTTAACAGCCAATGCCTCCAGAACTCGGCGGAAAGTGGCTAACGGAGCCTTAACACTAGGTTCGTTATGCCTACCCTGTGTGCGGGATACAGCGTGAAGCTGATTTAATTTAATTTAATAATACGCTAACGAAATATCCAGCATAAACTCCAATTTTGATGAAATTCCGATGCAAACATATACCTACAAACATAACATAACATATATCCATACATACAGTCCAATGGAAATAATAAAGAGACATCAAAATTATTAACATTTTGTCTATCTAACACGAAATCATTTTTTCAATTCAAACCAGTACTAAACGACACATCAGAGTAGGCAGAGGGAACCTAGTGTTAAGACACTCCGTTTCCCACTTTCTACCGAATTCTGGACGCATTGCGTGTAGAGTGGCTGAACTCAACGCCGCGCTTTGCCTCGACACCAGAGCGAAGAAATGGAAATATAAATTTAAGAAAATATTTCATCTCCTCGAGTGGGAATCGAACCCACAACCAGTCAACTTACAGTCACACTTTGAGCCGCTGCTCCACGACTGGCCTAAAATATATATATAACTTTTTATGATAACAATAATAAAATTAATTTACATTTTAAGCCATTTTTCTGCTGACCCTACATTATATTGAGACATAGCGTACAAGTGGAGATATGCGATGATAAACGGTTGTTTTGAACTAACGTCGTTAGTTCCCCTGTGGCTTGACATAAAGAGTATTCTTATGATTCTTATAATATAGACTGTGACTAGCCAGTATCAAAATAAATATGCCTAATGTAACTTAACTTAGTGTTTTGGGGATTTGTATCTGTTATCTTTTTGAGCCTTGAGGCCAGTTGTGGCGCAGGAGAACAAGCGTGTGAATGTAAACGCGGCAGGATATGGGTTTGATTCCTACTCAAATAAATTAAATATTTTAATTTTGTTGCTTTGGTAATGAGGCAAAGCGGTGGTTTGGGTTCGAGTTTGAGAAAAAAATATAATGTAAACTTATTAAGAAAATAACTTATTAATAAGACGTATAAAAGTGTGGTGGTAGGGAGTGTCTTAACACTATATTCCCTTTGCCTACCCTGCTGTGTGCGGGATACAGCGTGAAGCTTTAAAAATTTGAACGTAGCGAGATATGAACCCGCGGTTCTTGGAACAAGTCCAAGCGCTCTGACCAACTACGCTACGTCAAAATGATTACAACATATTTATGTTGTTAGCATCTCTGTAGGATCTTTTCTTTCCTAAGTGTGGAATAACACTTTAAAGAATGTTAAAAAATATTAATTATTTTTTTTAATCTACCCAGTTTGATAAGAGAGCCGAGAACGGAGTGTCTTGACGCTAGATTCTGTTTTCCTTTTCCGATAAGCGTAAAGCAGAAACTATATACCATTTGAGTGTACTATTTCTGTCGCATATATATTTTTTTATTTATCTTAGCTTTTTTTACTGAGATATTGATACGTGATGTACAGACAAAACAAGTGGACTTAGAAAATGAAAAAAATACATGTAGGTAGGTCACGAAGTGTAGCGGTAGAGGAAAACAAAAAAATAATACTCCACAAGACAGAAAAAAACACAATTTTCGATTTTACATCTGCTTAGGTAGTATAGTTATTATATAAATAGACGTATTAAAATCTAACAAAAAACCCTAATCACTCACCACGATCAAATATATTACAAGAAAGTATATAATATTCAAAAAATGAAGTAAACAACAGAAATAAACAAATAAAAGCATATTATTATCAAAACCATTCGAAAATGATTATCACCCATCAACCAAACGACATTGACGGGAATGAGAATTTCTCGCTATATCGTAAATACCTCTAGATTAGAAAAAATACAGCGCATTCAGTTGATGACACTAATTTTTTTTCCTACTGATATTAAGTCATGTTAGAGACGGGCGACCGTTACCCTTAATAGTAATAGATATTTTATTTTGTCGCGTTTCGCTTTTGGGGTGTTTACACAATATGGGGTGGTATTGTGGTGGTTGTGATATTTTTTTTATGATTTCTTGTAGAGAAGATTGTTTTTTTTTTTTAATATATTTTTTATTATGTTATAGGCTTATATAATAACAGTAATGAACAAATACTACCTAGGTTATGAAGACTGATTGATTTTCTTCATATTTATTAATATTTTAATTAAAAGTACATATTAACTATTCAAACTAAAAGCTTCATTATACAAAAATAAACATTAAATTACCACAAAAAATATCATCATCGTGCGATATTTAGAATCAACCTCACTAATATCGTACACCCCACTAATAACACCCTTAATACATTTGCCTTTCGTTAATAGGTTTTTCCTTCACAACGCGAATAACGTATTTATTACGCGGTTTATATTAAAAATGTAGACTTATCCCCATAATAAATGTTTAGAATTTGGCATCCATTTAGACATTGGGGTGGTAGAGGACGTCTGTAATTTTAATATTACACGCTGTGATTGTAGGTTCGATTTTCACTTAGGAGAATGTATGATTTTTATTTTATTCTGATAACAATACACGGTATTGAGTTCCGCCATTCAAACAGAGATGTCTTGAAAATTTAGTGGCTAACAGAATGTCTTAACTCTAGATTCCTGCTACTTACCCGCTGTTATAAGCGGGATAGAGCGTGAAGCTGAAATAAAAGAAATCGACGTCACTTTATGTCAATTTAGATATCAGTCACGGTTTGTTTGGTTATGTTAATGGGAATAACGGTACGTAACAGAACGCAAAGGAAAGGAACGGATCGTCAAATATATTACATTTTTTTTTATTAAAATTCTGACCGAAGCTTTTAAAGCTTGCGGCTTTGTGATTATATTGAGCGGAAAATGGTTTTTTTTTCTATATTATGTAAGTAATGCTTAAGAGTTTCCTCGTGTATCGTTTTTTAAAAGGTTTTCTCTATTTTGATATAAATTGTGATTCGTTTCGGTTAAGGTCAGATGACTATAATTTTACTTCAATTTGTTTCTACATTATTTTTTTTATGTGGCCATCGTGACGCAGTGGTATAGTGTCTTAGTAAAATTCGTTGATTGTGCGTTCGGACTCCATTGTCAGAATATTTAAGTATGGAACGGATAGTCTTGATACAAGATTTTATCTACTTATATTTTTTTGTAGAATGGACTAAGCACAAAGAAATTTGAAACGAAAAAATTGAAACGAAAGTTAGTGAATCTAATACTTTTTAACTTCACGCTATATCTCGCACATAGCAGGATAGGCAGAGAGAAACCCATTTAATCCTGGAGGCATTTCCTGTTGACTGGCGGAACTCAAAGCCCCGCCTTTAGTCATCATCAGAGTGAAGAAATGAAAATATGAAATATTTCATTTTCTCGAGTGGGATCACAATTTGTCGCGTTTACAAAAACAGGCTTATACGTCACGATTGACCTCTAACAACTATTATTATTTATTTGTTTATTGAAATGTATTCAATGAGGCCGGTCGTGGCGCAGCGGCACGAGGTGTGACTGCAAAACCGACTGGTTGTGGGTTCGATCCCCACTCGAGGAGATGAAATATTTACTTAAATTTATATTTGCATTTTCTTCGCTCTGGTGTCGTGGTTAAACGCGGCGTTGACTTCTGCCACTCAACACGCAATGCCTCCAGAATTCGGCAGAAAGTGGGGAACAGAGTGTCTTAACACTAGGTTTCCTCTGCCTATCCTGCTGTGTGCGGGATACAGCGTGAAGCTAATTTAATTTAATATTTTGAAATGTTTTCAAATCTGAAAAAAGGAAAATCAATATAATTTACATATTAAATTCTTCAAATGTCGGTCGGACTCGAACCCATAACCATCGCTTTTACAGTGACAACGTCACATTGACCTCTGTAGGCACATTTAAATATTACAGAATTCAAATGCAAAATGTCAAAAATAAAAATATGATTATTTAAATGGATCGGAAAATCTGCCATACTTCACTAAAATTCGGCAATATCGATATAAAATTATATTAGTTATCTAAATTAGATGAATTATATTATTATCCTATTATTTTTTTTATCTCCACATTGTATCCACAGAACAGAGTAGACAGAGGGAACCTGGGAACCTTGTGTGGACACTTTGTTCTCATTAAAACGCTTCCCTTCGGTACTTTCCTTGAACTCTCGATTACAATAGGTGTGTGTAGGCCAGGGGTTCCCAACCTTTTCTTAATCAAGGACCACTTTTATATCATTCTTGGTAGCAGGGACCACTATACATGTAGATATAATAAAAATTTACTGTGATGATCAAACAGAAACTTCCCCTCACCATCCCCAGTCATAAAATTAAAATCGTTCGCGGACCATATTTAGGCCTCTGCGGACCACTGGTGGTCCGCGGACCACTGGTTGGGAACCACTGGTGTAGGCGAACTGAATGATGCGCTTAACCTCGTTATCAGAAGTAGGAAATGAAAATATTAAATAAAATATTAAATAAGTATAATAAAGATTGTGACAATACTCTTTCACAACATTTTCAAAAATGTTATTCATTTGCTTGTTCGTTTTGTAATTTTTCAAAAATTTGGAGAAAAGTAGGGAAGTGTATCATAACTTAATATTTGTTTTCCCAGCTGTGCGGGAATGTATTTTTGATCTTATGAATATATTTTTTGCAGTAGATATGCAAACATTTGTCCGCTATCTCACCTGGTGGTAAGTGACGATGCGAACGATGATGGAGCATGCTTACCTAGATAATGCCTATTAACTCTTGCCTTGAAAAGGGCCAAGTTATACTTGTCGGGGAACAGTTCAGCAGGGAGGGAGTTCCACTCTTTAGCAGTTTGCATTAAGGAAGAAAAAAAGAGAGGGAGAGAGAGTATATAAAAGAGTCTGACTGTAAACGTGACAGACGAGATGAGGCGGTAAATAGCAAACGGACTGTCTTAACATTAGGTTCCTTCACTTAACCAACTGAAAATCGAACCTACTACCGTATATCTATTTCACATTACATTTCATAATGAAAATGTATCGTAAAACAAAAGCGAGTAAGCCAATGTGTTTTTACCAAATTCATCTAGATCAAAGTATCTACGAATACGTCCATCACACCATATATCATGTTCTCATCTCGTCTCGATACTCAACCGCGCTGTGTGTCACCCTTACTTTGGGGGTGCGAAATTTGGATAACCTTTTTTATTTTTTTTCATAATAAGGGCCGTGGTAGCGCAGGGGTACTAACGTGTGACTGAAAACGTGAGAGGTTTTGGGTTCGATTACCACTCGGGGGGACGTACTTGCTCTGGTAACGAGGCCAATATTGGCGTTGACTTGCGACACGCGACACACATTCAGAAGCCTTCAGAATTCAGCGGAAAGTTGGGAACGGAAGTGTCTTAATGGAATCGGTGTATACACAGATTCCAAGGTTCCCTCTGCCTACCCTGCTATGTGCAGGGTACAGTGTGAAGCTGTGAAGAAAATAATGAAGAATATAAAAATAAAATAAAATTCAAGCCGTCATGGTGCAGTGGGATATTTAAATAATTATCATTTCCTCATACTCATACAGCAAAGGCGTTGATTTCCGATTCAAGACATAATATGAATCTCATGAATCAGCTGAAAGATGGGTAACGGAGTGTCTTAAAATTACGTTATCTCTGCCTCTCCCGTTGCATCTGCGAAATAGTATGGAATATCAAATGGATGAAGAATTATGATAATTATTTGCCTCATCTACTTTTTCACTGTTTAATGTAGCTCTTCCGATCACATTCGAAATACACTTTGATAAAAGGAGTTTTAGAGCCGATACTATAAAGGGCGGCTTGATGGCGTACCAAGTTATAAAGAAAAAGAAAAATATTTTTATTTATAATTAAATTTTATTCTAATTATTCCTTTTTTTTGGCAAAAACGATAAGTTTAAGTAAGTAAAATAAATAATTTAGAAAAGTCACGTAACCAACATCTATATTGATTTAATATCTTAGATATTTCACCAGGATTCCCTAAAGCATGGTAGGCAAAGGGAAGCTAGTGTTTAGACACTCCGTTCCCCAATTTCTGCCTGTCTGTTTCGTTGTTTTTTATTATCAAAGCTAGGAAATAAAAAAAACCCCCAGGGAGGAAACGAACACGAAACCGTCGCGTCTATGGACTATAGATGAGAGGTGATGTGATGCTGCATCATGACCACGTCTACAATGTTAGTTTAGTTTTTAATTTAAAACTTTACTAAATGTGTATTAAATTAAAAAAACTCACTATTTTCCTTTAAATTCATAAAGAAACAACACAAAACAAAATATAACCATTTAAAATGGAAAAATCGCTTCAACTTTTCACTTATCCCACACACTTTGGGGGAATTAAGCCAACAATAAAACAACGTCAGAACGCGAATGTAAAATTTGTCACGCCGTATTCGGGAGAGTCGATCGAGTGTTATATAAAGGAAGATGTGGAGAAAAAATCAAGATTTATGACCATAATACTTGAGACGCTTTTATTTATGGGTTGGTGGTTGGTAGGATTTGTGGTGCAGTACAGCAGAAAAACGGTTGTAGGTTCGATTCTGATTCAGAAACTAAATTAATCAATCAATAATAGATGACAATCGAAGCTTCTTCGGTTAAACTAGAAATGCATAAAATTTCGTTTTTTTTTCAGTTAGATATTTTTATAAATCCTTTCATAGTTGGCCCCTATTTCCTTCAAAGACACGCTAAATGCACAGCTGTTTTTTGTCGATCACCCACATGTAGTAACAAGACAGTCCACCAATATCCATATAATCAAACCCGACAGGTTTAGAGTTCGATTCCCGAAACTAAAAATTAAAATATTTAATTACGGTGTCAATGCAGAGCGCGGCATTGTGTTACGCCACTCAACACACAACGCCTCCAGAAATCTTTTGAAAATTGGAAGGCTCTCTCTGCTATACGTTTCTAGGCTATACATCCACATACAAACACACAACTATCATATATCGGGACACAAACTAATCCTCATTTAATACAACCGTCTGTACGTCGCGTCAGCACGTTGCACTGACATATGAAACTCTATTACCAACGTTACTAATTGCACGTTAATAAGCTAATGCTGTAACCCATGAGAATCGAATTTGCACTAATTGATGGCCAGTGGTAGTGGGTTTGATGGATGTGTTTGAGCTAGTCCTTAGTTGTGGCTTTGCTTGTGTTTTAAAATCAGTTTCACGCTATATCCCGCACACAGTAGGGTAGGCAGAGGTAATTTAGTGTTAAGACACTCCGTTCCCCAATTTCTGTTCCAAATTTTGGAGGCATTGCGTGCTGAGTGGCGGGACACCAGAGAGAGGAAAAGGAAATATTAATTTAAATAAATATTTTATTTTTTCGAGTGGGGATCGAACCCACAATTAGTCGCGTTTACAGTCACACTTTGTGCTCCTGCGCCACGACTGACCTGAAACTTCCTCTGACTGGCTTGTGTTTTAGACCGAAATAATTCAGGGTAATATAACATATGTAAGGCCCGTATTTATAAAACTCTTTCAAGTTCTGGTTCTGGTTGTGGGTTCGATTCCAGGAAATTAAATATTTAATATTTTTGTTTCTTCAATCTGGTGTCGAAGCTTCAGAAAGCGCTTCAGGTTGATAATATTAGTATGGATTTGAACCTGTAAATCTCCCCTATATTGGTGTTATTCCCTCTGCCATCCCTGCTATATGCGGGATACATAGTGATAAAAAAAATCAACAAATGATCTTCAATTGCACGAAAAGAAATACATCACATACAAATTGAGAAAAGAAAAAAATAGCTATCAATAACGAATTTTAATAAAAAAAAAACCAACCAACCCCTATAAAGAAAGCACTTATTTCCAATACGAATAGCAAAAATCAATTTCTACCCTCAAATATGCCCGAAAAGTTATCATTAAATGATGCATATATTAAAAATAACCCCTCTTCGGGTACTTTTTGTAGAAAATTTTCTTTTGATACAACCATTTTTTCTCGCATTACACTCCCTTGCTCGCTTATGGTGTGTAAATTTTTATTTTACGATCAATATTGTAATAGTATCTATATATTTGTGTTTAGAGTATGTCTGCCTGCGGTGGTTTTAGGTTCGATTTTCAATTTGGGGAATGGAATATTTTCATTTCGTCGCTATAGTAATAAATTTAAATGTGGCGTTTAGTTCCGCCAAAATTGGGCGGAAAATCTTAATATTAAATTTTCTCTTAAATGTATATATGTAGAGGCAGCGTAAAGCTGCAAAAAAAATGTTATACTATAATACATAGTTACGAGGCGGTGGCGCAGAGGTACTAGCGTGTGACTGTAAGCACGTAGTTCTGGGTTCAATTACCACTCGAAGAAATTAAATATTTTATAATTCTATTTCTTCTTTAACACTCTCCCGCTTTTCGCACGAATTCAAGATATTGACAAGTGAGTAGCGAGAATCAACATTTTGTCTGTCTACGCTATGAAAATTAAAATAATTGGTTCCCCTAAGTGGAAATCGAATCCGAAATAATCACTTTTACGGTCAGTCGCGTCACTTAATACGTCAATATTGCTACAGATTAATTCTACTCTAAAATTGAAAACAATTCTTTCTTCTAAATGAGAATCGAATCCACGACAATCGCTTTTGCAGCCACTCCCATCAATTTACACACAAATAATTGATACACAAAACACAAACGAGTGACTTATCTCTCCTAAATCACTCTTTTCACACAGAATTGACAAAAAAAAGCAACACAATTTTCGTCAACATAATATTTTTTTGTCATCAATTCACACAACATATTCAAATTGCTAGCAATTTAGAGACGATTGGTTGAGCCATTTTTTACTCGATACATATCTATTGGGGCCCAATTGATAGGGGAACAGGCTGTTAAAGATTCGATATAAGACGTTGTTTCGGGTTCTTTTGATGGGTTTACGGTTTTGTTTTATTTTTTCTGTTTTCTTATAAGGAGTTGATATTTTTTTGTTGAAGGCTCTCTTTACTAATGTTATAAAACTGACAACTTTGCACTCCATTCCCCACTTTCCGCCGAAGTTCTGGAAGCATTGAGTGGCGAGACCCAACGCAGCGTTTTTCCTCGACACCAGAGCGAAATGAAAATATAAATGTAAATAAATATTTAATTTCCTCGAGTAGGGATCGAACCCACAATCAGTCGATTTTACAGTCACACTTTGTACTCGTGCGCCAGGACTGGCCTGTACCCCGCTGTACCCCGGATATAAGATGGAGAACCGGAAAGAGAACTGGGAACTTATTGTTAGCACACTCCCTTCCGATTAAGACATTTCTATTCTCTCTTATGTTAAGTGACGGAATGCTAACGCCACGCTTTGCCTCCTTACCACAGCGAGGAAACGAAAATATAGAATATTTTGGGTATATGCTTTGACTCACTTACCACCCAATTTTGACACTACGTGTTAAGTGGCGAAACTTAACGCCGCGCTCTGTTATACTAGTAAGGAAAAATGATAGTAATTCAAATACAAGTAAATAATCCCCTCAATTAGGAATGGAACCTTCAACCTTCGCCCTTACAGTTGCACCACGCCTACGACCTCAAGAATACTTTAAAAGAATATAATTTTTCAATTTTCAAACTCAATGTTGCCTCGTATAAGGCATAACACTTCATACTATATACGAGTTTGTTCTCGTAAACGAAATTATATTCGATACTGGCGATATAAATAAAAAATAAAATATTTGTATAAGCAATCAACTTGTTGTTAGTTAGATTTAAACCTATGGCACTTCAGTTAATAGAGATAAGTAGGTACTGTTATGTACATAATATAGATAAAAAAAAAAAATTAGAAAAAAGTTTTTTTTAATATTTTTTTTTAAATAATTGGATCTTTTTTTTGGTTTTATTGTGAGTATTTCTTAAGACAAATTACATACGATCAAACATTATTCATGCTGATATATAAAAGATGATTTTTATCCCTTGTCCAATTAGAATCCATGTACTTATCGTCTAATTTCGGCAGAAAGTGGGAAGCGACTTTATAATAAATTCCCAAGTTCCCTCTGTCTACCCTGCTGTTTGCGATATACAAAAAAAATAATTAGGTATAGCCTTTCCTTTAAATATATTTTAGGTCTAAGTGTAATATAGGATAAGACCTAGTCTAGCCTTTCTACCAACCTTACAAAACAAACATTAACATACTCTCTCAGCTTACCGTTTTGCCATATTAAATATAAAAGACATATATATACAAAAAGGGGGTAGAAGTGGAAAGTAATATAGATTAGCTCCGTGTTTGTAATTGTTTTAAATAAGTGAATAGTGTACTTGCGGCTCTAATTATAGTATAAGCACTAATTACATATCCCAAATATAAGTGACTAGACCCTAAAGCAGTAAAAACTTTTTTTTAAATAAAGAAACATGCTAAAATGTATATAAATTTAATCATTTTCCTAAAAAAAAGGAACCCAGAACATTAAATAAATAAGAATTTAAAACTAAAATGCATAACGCGAAACCAATTCCAAACGTTGCAAAGGAAACGCCATATCACAGGAGGAATCAAACGCCGGAAACGGAAAGGAGCGTATTTTTCGAATTTGAATTCCGAACTCCGTCTACATCCGTTGCGGAAACTGAACGTTACGTAAAATGGAAGTTTTATTACATGGAGATCGGAATTTTGAATTTTGCATTGTTGAATTTCTGAATGTGAAAATTATATGATATCTAAGTATATATTATTGTAATTTTATTAATATAATTATTATTAAATTAAAAATCTAACTAAATTAAATCAGCGTCATGCTGTATCCCGCACACAGCAGCGTAGGCAGAGGGAACCTAGTGCTAAGACACTTCGTTTCCCACTTTTCGCCGAGTTCTGAAGGCATTGCGTGTTGAGTATCGGAACTTAACGCCGCGCTTTGCCTCGACACCAGAGCGAAGATATAAATGTAAATAAATATGTCATTTCCTCGAGTGGAGATCGAACGCAAAACCAATTGATTTTACAGTCCCTTTTTGTAAATCTGCGCTACGATTGGCCTCAATAATTATTATTATCTGAATGTAATAATGTTGATTGTCTGAATGTAATAAGCTGCGATTGTAAATGAGTTGTAGGTTCGGTTTCCGCTCGTGACAATAAAATGTTTAATATTTTTATTTCCCCGCCTTTGTAACAAATACTTCTTTGCAATGCTTCTATATTCAACGGAAAGTGAGGAGTGGTAGTACATTCATGGAAACAGAGTATTACTGAAGGTTCCCAGGTTCCCTTTGCCTACCTTGCTATATGCATAATACAATGTGAAGCCAGAAAAATATAATCTCTATAGGTATTATCTATAAAAAATGATACTTCAAGAAGACATCATACATCCCCTTACAAAATCATCAAAAAAGGCAAAAGTTGTCATCAAAACGGCATTTGTGGGACGTGATACGAGTTCACTTTGATATATTGTACCATTGATCGTTTAAGGTAATATTGTTGTGATATATCAATCATGTTTCCGTTTTGGAGCATGTGAGTTACGATTGGGCGGTGGTAGTAGGTTCACGTTTCAGATAGAAAATATAGCACTAAACTAACAGTACGTATATTATAGTATAATAATTTTAATTGCCAGTCATGGCGCAGGGGCACACAGTGTACTGTGACTATAAATCCACCTGGTTGTGGGTTCGATCCCCAATAACTAGAGGAGATGAAATATTTACTTAAAATTATATTTCCATTTCTTCGCTCTGGTGTGGAGGCAAAGCACGGCGTTGAATTCTCTCGGCGTTGAAAACTCAACACGCAATATTTCCAGAATTCAGCAGAAAGTGGGGAACGGAATGCCTTAACACTAGATCCCCTCTGCCTACCGGGCATGTGTGCGGGATACAGCGTGAAGCTGATTTGATTTATTTTAATTTTAATTGGTAGAGGCCGTTCATACCGTATAGACCACAAGGGTGCTACTGTAAACGCAACAGGTTGTGGGTTCGACTCTCATTTGAGGAAATGATCATTGATTATTTCCATTTCCTTGCTCTGGTAGCGAGGCAAAGCGCGGTGTTGTGTTTCGTCACTCAATACGCAGTGGAAACTTTAGCGGAAAGTGGGGAAGGGAAGTGTCTTAATAGCAACAGTGTCTCATATGAACAGGATGCAGTGCAAAGCTAAAAAAATAATTTATCTACTTACATTGGTAAACTGAAAAAGCAACTTCACGATTTTATTTTGTATAGCAGGCATAGCAGGACAGACAAAGCGAACTTAGTGTTAAGACACTCCTTACTTTCCACTCAATTATCAAGATATTGTGTATTAAGTGGTGGAAAACGACTTCGTGTATTTTGCAGAATTTTTTTTTTTTTTATTTCCACGATTTGAGGTTAAACCATAATCCTTATCTATCTATATTATAATATAACACAAATGCTTTTTCAATAAAACACGAACTCCCTACCACCTGACAAAATTCACATATTAATTACTCCACCATACAGTACTTCACATACATTCCTTCCAACAAATATTTACTGTAATCTACAGAAAAACCTCATTTTGACACAGAAAACAACATTTTCTCATACAAACATACAAATATAATGTGATTGAATAATAACAAGATGTACCAATAAAATGTGAGCATAAAGAAATACCAATTTACATACGCCCGAGGTTTTGAAACCGTTTTGATTTTACTTAGCAATTTCTTTTCGATATGTCTTAAGAAGTTGTTTGGAGAAATCATTTTTATTGGAAGGTGGTAGAGTCGATTTTTCGCTGTTTGTTCTTTTTTCTTTTAGAATAAAAGTTTGGAAACATACGGTTGTTTATTTTGTGGAAATGTTTGTATTGTAATTTTGAGAATTTTATAATAAAATAGATTTTTTAACTTAACTCACACTTTATCCCTAGCGGGGTAGTCAGGGAAAATGGAGCGCCGAACGCAACGGTCTCTACATCCTCTTTCGCCTCGTCCACTGTCATCAAACTCTACATACGCCCCTTCGAGGGGTCCTCATGCTTTTTACGTGACCTTCTACTAGTATCTTTGATACTGTGTTTTCGAAGGTCAACCGAAGTCTCCCTCTATCTTTCTTACCACTCACTTTTCCATCATAAATCTTATTTGCCATTTTAAATTAAAGTCTTTTAACCGGATTAATCGCGTATATTTTGTATTATACATTTTTGGAACCCCGAAATTTCGAACTTTGCAGTAGTCCGTGGTCACGGGTAGACCGAGATGGCATTCGTCTGTCAGTTGACATAATTATTATATCAAAATATATAAACATATAGGTGTATTCTGTGTATCTCTTCATTGCGGATTCGATCAGCTACGCTAACTCCGCATATCCTACGAAGAGATTGCATCTCCACGGCATTAATTTTTCTTTCATTCTTCTTCTGTAATACCCACGTTTCGTTGCCGTATAACAGCGTCGGTAACAAAAATGCATTGTGTACGGCCAAACGTGCAGCTGTACTGACGTTTCATCGTCTCATCAATGCAGCTAAGGCTCCGTTAACCCTGTTACGTTACCGGCAGCAATACGCCTTTCCACATCCATCTCGTATCTGCTATCTCTACTTGACATACTTCCCAAATATTATATTACCACTTCATTCTCTTGCTCTAATATCTTGCTATTTACACTGATATCGCATTCCGTTCTTTCTTTATTTCTTTAAAAAATATATTATTTGTTTTAATATATTTCAGTATCAGCAGCTTTGTATAATTTCGTCGGTCATAAACTGATATAATTGCAGGCTATTTACTGCTTAAATTAAATTACAGTAGTTTAGAGAGAATCTAGTGTCAAGGCACTCCAGTCTCCACTTTGTTCCAATTCTAAATGTGAGGGATAAATAGTGAAGTTACAAAAAAAATGGAAAAATATACACACTTTAAACTCGTAATATCTCGAATTTGAGCCCGATAGTCTCGCTTTTACCTTTGCATAAATTGTTATTAAAAAATTAGTCGGCCGTCAACCTGATATAATAAGAAACAAAAAACGAACTCTCCACCAATATAGTATCACGAAAATACAAAAAAAACGTGAAGCTGGAAAACAAAACTCAAATCTATCAAAGACGTAATTTAACCCCGTGTACCATCACAACAGGAGCTAATGTTCGATTGTTGGTGCTTGATGTACATCGAATGTCTTTTTTGTTGGGGGTCCGGAGTGCCCTTAAACGATGTTATTTATATCTCTCTAGATAAGCATGTTATGTGTAATGTGTTGATTTGGCCAAATTGTTTTGTGTGTTTGTATATATGTATGAATTTGTGTGTGTAATTTTTAATTTTGATTTTTATTATTGCTGTGGAACGGTTTTCAATCGAGACAGACGGTTGTGCGTTCGATTCTCACTCGGAGATGAGATTCTACTTAAATAATTTTTTCCCTGATCAGGTAATAAACATCTTGGCGTTATGTTCCGCCACGAAACACATAATGTCTCTCTGTCTCTGTCTGAAATCGGGCGAAAATTGGTGATCGGTATCTTAAAACTAAATCAACTGCCGTAGGTATGCTTGAAAAAAAACCGGCTCCGAAAAACGTGAAGCAGAAAAAGATTTTGAAATTATGTTCAATAGCTAGTCTGATGAATGCTTGAAAAAGCAGTTCAGAAGAAAGTGAAGCAGAAAAATAAAGATTATTTATAAAAAATAAATATTATTTATAATTTATTTTTTAAATTGATAGAAAAATACGCAAACGAGAAAACCAATAGTCTATTTTTTAAGTTTAGATTTTTTATTGCTGCTATTATTTAAACCGCAGAATCTAAAATAAAAATCACTCAATATAACACTACACCTACAAAATCGTATAGCGTTGACGTTTGATAAAATCAAACACTACAAACACACACACTTCACCAATTCGCAACGAAAATCTAGTGATATTACACTTCGAATGAATAAAAAATCACAATAAGACATTCACGTCACGTATATATACGGTATACTGTAAGATCTGTGCGGATATCCTTGGAACGACGCGGTACATCCGTCATACTTACGTTGTATTTACCTAGCCACGCGTAAAAGGCTATAGATAGACCTAAAAATGTGTAGACAGGACCTTTTTTTACTTTACGTAACAGGGTGGGCAAAGGGAATTTGGGAACCTAGTGATGAGATACTCTGTTTCCATTAAAACACTTCTATTATCCAATTCCGACTGATTTCTGGAGGCATTACGTGTTGAGTGGCGAAATTCAACTAAACAATATAAAATGGTCTAGAGTTTATGATTAAGTTAGAAAAATGAGAGCTACGGCTTTTTAGTATGTAATATTCTTATAAGAATTTTAGTATGTAATATTCTTATATACTATACGGTTACTGTACGACCAACAAATGAAAAATTCGATATTTATATTAGTTAGGGAGTATAGATAGAGGAGCAGTAAGAGATAATTTCTATACAAAAAGGGAATAAACGAGGTTTTCTATTTGAATAATAGTTGAGGCCAGACGTAGCGCAATGGGCAATGGCACAACTGTGCGGCACAATGCGACGTTTGTGGGCTCGATTTCCACTCAAGATTATGAAATATTTAATATTTTCTTTTACTCGCTCTGTTAATGCTTGGGGTTGAATTGAAATATCGAAGTGTCTTACTGGGAACGGAGTGTGTTAACACTCCACTTAACGGTATACTCATATTGTTCTTCAATTTTACCCACAAATAAATATTTTTTTATACCTTAATGGTTTCTAAAACTGCCGTATCTAAACACCACCAGCTCTGTAACCCACAACCCAGTATCACGTAGAAGTAATACAGCAAAGAATACGACTGGTGTATGCTTTATCGCGGGCACCGAGGATTTTACGATCGAATTCGCGGTATGAGCCATAGCGGGCTAATGAGGCTGCCTAATAAGTTACGTGTGTATGTATGTATGTATGTATGTAAATAGATAGATGTTATGGATTTTTGTATATAATGAAGACTATTGAGGCCAGTCGTGGCGTTATAGGTTGTGGATTCGATTCCCATTCGGGAGAATGATTTATTCTTTATGAATATTTTCATTTCTTTGCTTTCTGGTATCAAGGCAAAGGCGCGGCGTTGAGTTCCGCCACTCAACACGCAATGCCTCCAGAAATGGACGGAAAGGTTCCCAGGTTTGCTCTGACTACCCTGCTATGCGTGGGAAAGAGCATGAAGCTATATTTAAAAAAAAGAATATGAGAAGAAAACAATTATGAGATGGCCGTGACAATTGGACAGCCATAGTCTGTAAACGTGATGGTAGTGAAATGGATATTTTTAAATTATTTTCATTTATCTGTTGTAAAAAGACAAAACGCGATGTTGAGTTCCGCCACTCAACACATAATGTATCGAATTGAAGGTTCTCCGTACCTACTCCGCTATATGCAGGATACAGCGTGAAACCTAACTCAAAAGTAGGCTTTTATTGAAACAAAACATTCAAAACAACGAATCTCATAGAAAACAATTGAATAAAACAAATAATTTATATACAATTTTCCATTTCATTTAGTACACGCATTGGGTTACCAAAATCGTCGGTTATAAAAATTTTACTATCCCTATTCCGGCTATAAAGTGTGGTCAATCCGAGGGTTCCGTTTTATGTTCCTAATAACGGGGGGACCCCCGCAAATTGTGCTACTGTTTATAGGTGAAGAAATATACCTTGAATGACATGATGTATTCTGTGTCATTGATATTTTATTATCAGAAAGATTTTATTTGAAACCAAGATTCTAGACTCTACGCTCTCCACTTTACAACATATTTGAGACTTGTTGAGTGCAGGAACTCAACGCTGCACTATGTCTATCCAGAGGGAAAACTGAAAATATTTCATTCTCCGAGTATTAAACCATGATATTCACTGTACGATAAGACACTTCGTACTGCCCCAATACAGATACAGAATAAATTACACACAACTAATATGACGTTGTATTTCATTTGATAAGTGCTTATAAATGGTGGGTGTAGGTTCGAATCTCATTTACAATATTACGTGTTTCTATCAAAGTATATCAAAATAAGCAATGTGAACCCAATGTTGAGACGTTTAGATAAAAAGTGGATAATGTAAAATGTTACAAAAAATTATACAATAAAGTGATTTAAGAGGTATTCAAAATAATTACAAACAAAGTAAGGTTTAAACCAATTTTTTAATATAACAGAATATCTTTTAAAAAAAATTGCTTATTACAAAAAGCGAAGAACTCGGAGGTACCCATAGCCGTTGTGACGTAAGCTAAGCTACGATCTCCACTCTTCTCCAATCATTTATTTATTTTCATTTACATGCTCCAGTAGACGAAACGTACTGCCACTCCAAAGCAATGTCTCGAAAATTCGCCAGAAAGTGGAGAATAAAACAAAACGAAGCGTTGAGTTCCACGACTAGAACGGAAAGTCTCAAAAATTTGACAGGAAGTGAAAAACGATGTCTGAATACTTGGTTCTCTCTGCCTGTCCTGCTTTGCGGCAAGAAGCGGTTAGCTACTGCTAAAAGAACAGTTTCTTAACTTTATCTTCTATACTTAACTTATGAGCCATGACTGGCTCATGGCGCAGGAGCACAAACTGTGACTGTATAACCGACTGCTTATGGGTTCGATCCCCACTCGGGGAGATGAAATACTTACTTAAATTTATATTTCCATTTCTTCGCTCTGGTGTCGAGGCAAAGCGCGGCGTTGAGTTCTGCCACTCAACACGCAATGCCTCCAGAATTCGGCAGAAAGTGGGGAACGGAGTGTCTTAATACTAGATACCCTCTACCTATCCTGCTGTGCGCGGGATACAGCGTGAAGCTGATTTATTTTATTTTACTTAACTTAGTGTGTGTATGTTTTAAATGCGTAGAAAAACAAAAAGAAAAGGTTTTTCTTAGGACGGTCGGTTTTATGATTCATGGGAGTATGAGCAATATCGGCGTATACTGCTAGATTCACTTAGTGATTTTATATCTCCTATCAATGCGGTGGTTTCTTTATTTTATTCCTAGCTGGCGGGTCACACTGCAGCTTGAAAAACGAGCGTTTTTTTGTAGTAAAAACGGTCGATTTTCTATAGCGTGCGTTATATGTGACAGGTTATGGGTTCAATTCCCATATCAGGAAATTAAATATTTATTATTTTTATTATCTCGTTCGTAGTATCACTCATCACGCAATGTCTTAATAATTAGGAGGAGAGCGGGGAGTAGAAATATGTTAATCGAAAGGGAGTATCTTAACTTAACGCTAGATTCGCAGCATTCCTCTGCCTACCGCGTTATATGCGGGATATAACGTGATAAAACAAAATTTAAAAACAAACAAAATTAATTTACGCCGTAATAATAAAAAAAAATTTCAAAGTCAAATAAGCAAAAAAAAAATCCCAACTAAAATCGCATTTAGTGTGGAAACACCCACTCCATATAACACTGTCAATCCGCATCCGTCTGTTTGTAGCCGTTTTATATCCTTCACCTCAGTTTGATGTGACGATGCACTACCTTCAATTATACTTGTTTCTACCTGTAAAAAGGTTTTATTTTTAGCTAAATATATCTATATATTGTGTTTTTTTCGGTCTCGCGCTGTATAGCAGGGTAAACAAAGGGAACCTAATTTTAAGACATGTTTTTTTTGTGTGTGGTGAGTGGCAGAATTAAATGTCTCGCTTTGTCTTATTATTAGAACAGAAATTGAAAATAAGTCATTCTTTCGAGTTAGAATCGAATGTGTTACGACCGTCCGTTGCCCACTTTCCGCCGAATTCTGGAGGCATTGCGTGATGAGTGGCGGAACTCAAGGACGCGCTTTTACATCGACACCAGAGCGAAGTAAATGAAAATAAATGTAAATAAATATTTTACTTTTCGAGCGGAGGATCGAACCCACAACCATTCGCGTTTGAGCCACACTTTGTGCCGCTGCACCACGACTGGGCTCGGGCTATATTTTTATAATTTACTTTATATTATTTCGAGGCCGTCGTAGTGTAGTGGCACAAGCGTGCGACTGTAAACACAACGGTTATGGGTTCGAATAAAATATTATATAGTATTATATGGTAACTTGGCAAACCGTGGCGTTTAGTTCTGCCACTCAACATGTAATGCATTAAGAATTTAATGGGAAATGTATTAACGCTAGGTTCTCGGGTTCCCTCTGCATACCCCCTGCATGCTATGTGCGACATGAATCTGAAAAAGTATTAAAGAGGCCACAGTGCCGTAATGGCACAGCATCTGCAATTACGATGAATGTGGATTTGGTATTCACTCGCAGAAATTAAATATTTTCTTATTTTCCTATACACTAAATAAAGAAAAAAAAAGTGCATATACATTGGAAACACAGTGTCTTAACACTGGGTTCCCTCTGCCTTCCCTGCCATATTAAGGGAAACAGACACGCAAAAAAACAATTAAATTAGTTCTTCATTCAATTATACTTTAAGAATTTTCAATAACTTTATTCAAATAACTGATTATTTTTATACGCGAACTTGTTAAAAATGAATACATTACCTCCTCTTGTGTAACTTTTGGTAGAAAAATGTAAATTTATACGGTGAATGATGATTATTGAAGGAACCGAGGTGGCTTATTATTTTTCCGTTCGTTTTAAAAATATTGTGCGTTGATTTGCGGAACTTAACGCTGCACTTTGCCTTTGTTGGAGTATTAAAGGATATACATTTATAAGTTTGAGTTAACGAAACACATTTTTTTAATATTGAAACTCAATATGTAATATATACATATATCATTTTTATAGACATATAATACTATAACTACGTATAATTTTGATGCCATCAAGACAAAATTCAGTTATTTTTATTATTTTTCCTATATGTGTAAGTAGAGGGAACCTAGTGTTAAGACACTCTGTTCTCGTTGAGACACTTCCGTTCACCATTGCCCGCCGAATTTTGGTATATTGTTCTGAGTGCCAGGACTCAACGCCGCCTTTTAACTTTTTACCAGAGCGAGAGTATAAAAACATTAAATAATTCACTCCTCTGAGTGGGAATTGAACCCACAACTATTTACAATCTCACATTCTCACTTGCCACTGCGCCACAACGACCTCTATTCTATATTTTCATTTTGCAATGCTTTAAATAAGAGTGGTAAGTGGAGTTTTTGATACTATTTATAAACCGCTCTTAACTCTGAGATCAGCCTTAAGATGCCGTTTGATGAAACAAAACCGCATCTCTGGGTTATCTCTCCGTATTTTGCTAAAAGTTATCTATCACCCACAACTTTGCTTACGTAAACTTTAAGAAGAAGGTCAAATTTCAACTAGTTTCATCTATGTGTTGTCTGTTTGTCATTCAGTAACTGATGGGCCTATTATGTATATTATAAAAATTTAAATACCAACAAAGGCCAGCCGTGGTACAGGTGCATGACTCCATCGGTTGTGAGTTCGATCCCCATTTAAGGAAATAAAATATTTTATTTTTTCATTATTTCGCTCTAGCGTCGAGGCAAGGCGCGGCGTTGAGTTCCTTACCCTCAACACGCAATACCTGCAGAATTCGGCAGAAAATGGGGAACGGAGTGTCTTAACACTAGATTGTCTCTTTGTGTAATACAGCGTAAATCTGAAAAAAAAATACCAAAAAATACACTTTCCAACCCAACCCCGTCCAATAAGTTAATTAAAACTGAAACTTGAATTATATGAATTTAATGTTTTTTTTTACCCCTTTCCGAATTCCCTTCTAATATAAATTGAGTGTTAAATTGCTATGCTACGTGACGTTTTGATAGAACCTATTTAATATTCTGTGTAATTACCTATATAATTTGAAGACATTTTTTTGAGGGGAGGCGATCGGGCGTACAAGGGGATTTCGATTTCTTTATAAAAAACCGGTTAAGTGCGAGTCGGATTCGCCTACCGAGGTTTCCGTATTATTTTCAAGATTGTAGGACAACGGGAAGTACAACTATAAAAGTGACTAGATTATAAAAGTAGACAAACTTAAGTATGCGGGCAAATGCACGCAATTTAGATAAAATTAACTACAAATATAAGTTTGTAATGACATTGTTCTATGAAATACCCATAATTTTTCACTTTTCTTATATTTGTATTGTAAATTCTAATTCCATGACAAATTTCATAACTGTAGGTCCACGGGTACCTACTACTCTATTTATACAACTCCAAGATCCAAAGGTTGCCTGGAAGAGATCGCTTTAAAGTTTAAGCGATAAGGTCGCCTTGTTGAAATTTTTTTTATTATTATTTTTAAGTTTTTTAAGTTGTTTAGTTTTTTTTTTAAATGTGCAATAAAGTATATTTATTTATGATCTATAGATCTACGCGGAGAATTTAATACAAAATCTAGCAAAATCCATGAATAAATGCATCTTTTGATTGCGTTGACTCAGGAGTTAAATTTTTTTTATGATTCAAGAGAACATAGATCTGAATATTTGATATAAATTTGAACTTGATATATCAACTGAAAATCCAATGAAAATTTTTATTTTTTTTATTCTCTCGTCGTGTTAACAGTGCACCACGACTGATCTCAATACGAAGGTACCAACCTTTATGTGTTACATGCTAGTCTGTTAGTCAGGGAATTTATGAATTTTTAAATACCTCAAAGATTAAACAATGCTAGCCCTGACCAAACTAAGATAAAACATTAGAATTCAGCTTCACGCTGTATCACGCACACAGCATCGTAAGCAGAGGGAACCTAGTGTTCAGACACTCCGTTCCTCACTTTCTGCCGAATTCTGGAGGCGCGAACGCTGCGCTTTACCTCGACACCAGAGCAAAGAAATGGAAATATAAATTTAAGTAAATATTTCATCTCCTCGAGTAGGGATTGGACCCACAACCAGTCGATTTTACAGTCACACCTTGTGTACCTACGCCACGGCAGGCCTCAAAAATTAGAATTGACCAGAAATAACATACATAAAAACCCATGAAATGATATTATCAAATCTTAAAAGAAAAACTTATCATCAACCTCCAAACATATTCAAACCAAAATCTTAATTTCAAACACCAAAACACAACAACAAAACAAAACGGCCCAAGTGTAAACACTTTGACAATCACATCCCCAAGTCTTGGCCGTCCCCTCACCACTCACCACCCACCACCCACCACTCACCACTCACCAGCGTCCAGTAAGATAGCGATTTGCCGGACAAGTAACTTTGAGTTGTCAAGTAGCGTGATACGTTACTAAGTTGGGAATTCTATTATGAAGTCTTGGCTTTTGTCTGATGTTCCATGTGGTACAGTGGTTATTTTGATTTGCTTAGCGGACGCCGGAGAGAGGGTTATGTGTTGAGTATACTCGTAACTTTGTACTTCCGTTTAGTGAAATTCTAGAATCTAAGTGTTTGGATATTTTTTGGTATATGAAGAAGAATAAAAGAAACATGAATGCAGTGGAGATGCGATCTCTTCGAAGGATATGCGGAGTCAGCTTAGCTGATCGAATCCGCAATGAAGAGATACACAGAACAATACTCATCGAAAGAATGGGTCATGAAAGAATGGCAAAAAATATTTATGACGGAGAAGCGAGCGGTAAGGAGGTAGGGCGAGACCTCGGTGGAGGAAGGTCACGCAAAAAGCATGATGATTCCCCGGAGGGCATGTATGAAGAGGTTGATGACAGTGGACGAAGCGAAAGAGGTAGGTAGAGACCGTAGCGTTTGACACTCTGTTCTCTCTGACTACCGCAAGGGATACAGCGTGAAGCTAGTAGTAATAGTAGTAGTTCTATTTATTAGTATGCAACAAGGTCTACATTCTTCTCATACATATATGTAGATACTGTATGATTCACTTAATATTTAATAATAAAAAAAATCAAATCGAACCCACGACCCACTCTACGAAATATAACAAGTTTAATATTAATATAACAAATTTACGTATAAAGGCATAGTATATGATGAAATGTGAAACAACTATACCTAAATGCATAGGCGTAGAAACTTTGCGGTAATCTTGTGTGGACAGTCCAGTCGGCAAACTTGGATAAACAATAATCGACTTGGGAAGTTCCTCCTTTGTACTTTATTGAATATTGGCATATATGGGGATTTGAGGCCAGTCGTGGCTTTATACGAGACAGGTTGTGGGTTCGATTCAAAGAAATGAAATATTTTTATGCTCTGGTATAGAAGGAAAGCGTGCCGTTGAGTTCCACCACTCGACATGCAATGCCTTCAGAATTCGGCAGAAAATAGGAAATGGACTGGGAGCGGAGTGTATTTACATAAGGTTCCCGCTGCCCACCCTACTATGTGCAGGATATAGCCTGAAGCTAAGAATATATACATTTTAACTTGTCTTTGAAATCATTGAACTATAAACGCAACGGTCATGAGTTCGTTTCCCACTCTGGGGAATGATTATATCATTATAGTATATATTCATTTACTTGCTCACAAAGACAAAGTGCGGTGTTGAGTTCCGCCACAACACTCAATATATCGAAAGTAAAGCGATAGCGTTCCTCGTTCCAGACACTGTGCCAGCACATAGCAATGATAAGCTAGCTCGTCGCGGTACTTCCCAGAATAAAATGATAGCGATGTCCATTTGATATTTCTTTATTATAAGTTTCAACTTGAATTTATACGGACGTGTGCATAAAATTTTAGTTTATTTTTCAATTTTCTATTGTGGTTTGGTTTTTATGAACAATTCAGTGTATAATATTTAAAAATAATATGGATCGGTCAAAGAAAATAAGCTCTTTGAAGCTGTTCATACCTTCAAGTAAGATTTTTTTATGTTTTTAATTTAAACGCTGTTCCCAGTATAATAGGGAACGGAAGTGTCTTAATGGGAACGAAGTGTCTTAACACGAAGTTTTTAATTATGTAAGTAGCTAAACCTGATGTTTATCAGTTTGATTTCTACCCAGTAATATGGATATACAATAATTTCGCATTTTACAGCGTTATATAGAAGGTTTTTTATGAAAAACAATAAATATTGTATTACTAAGTATCTATTAATATTATATAGTACCATAGTAGGTAAGAATTTCATATTTTATTCCTTGCGGGGTAGCCAGAGAAAGCGGAGAGCTAAACGCTACATTCCTCGTCCACTGTTATCACTGTCTTCGTATATATGAAGAGAGTGATATATATCCACCAGGGGTCCTCATGGTTTTTAACGTAACCTTTCTTCATTATCATTGATAATGTTATTGTTCTGATAGGTCAACCATGGTCTTTCTCTGCTGATTTTGTAACAAAACATTTTTTTCTCCTTTCTAGGCCCTAGTTTTGAAGCAAGAGTATTCCAGAGACCTACAAATCTACTGCCGCCCATGCCGCCACCATCACCAAAGACACCACCACCAAAATTTATCGAATTGGCCAAAAAAGGCAAACATCCAAAGGATAGTGGGTTGAAACATGCTTAAATACATGTAAAACTTATTGAGGCATTTAATAATGTAATCAATAAAATATGAACATATTAATTAAGTTTTTGTTATTAATATTTTTAAATAAAATCAGCTTCACGCTGTATCCCGCACACAGCAGGGTAGGCAGAGGGAACCTAGTGTTAAGACGATCCGTTCCCCACTTTCTGTCGAATTCTGGAGGCATTGCGTGTTTAGTGGCAGAACTCAACGCCGCGCTTAGCCTCGACACCAGAGCAAAGAAATGGAAATATAAATTTAAGTAAATATTTCATCTCCTCGAGTAGGGATAGAACCCACAAACAGTCCGTTTTACAGTCACACTTCGTGCCACTGCGCCACGACTGGCCTAATAAGATTTTTTAATTAAAAAAAATATTTTAATCTAAGTAAAAGATCAAAAAATTACTGTAATATAAACATATATAATAACAGATTTTTCATTCCAAATCAATTTTTTTTCTTAAATTAAAAATATTTAGCAATAATAAGTATTTATTTGTATTTACTTATGCAAGTTAATAAATCAAAGATATTTATTTAGTAATACAGCTATCAGCCTTACGAATCTCCGAACGTGCCAAGACACTTCTTCTTTTTCGTTCTTTGTCAACACTTTGTCTTGACGGAACAGAGATGTCATAATAATACATAACCTCGAGTGGGAATCGAATCCACGACCGTACTATTTACAATAAGACGCTATCTCAGTGCGCTATATCAATTACTTATAATACCAAGTCATTGTAGGTTATTCCAAATACTTTTTAATATCTTTGGATTGGATTTTTTAATATTCAAGTGTCCAGTTATCGGGCTTATCTGCTTGTCTTTCATAGTAATACTAATGTATTTATAAATTCTTAAAAATAAATATCAAAGATAAGAAGATAAGCGTAATTTATAGCAGCTTTGACTTCTGTAACACATAACGCAATGCCCTCATATTTGGGCGGAAAGTAGGGAACGGAAGTTTCTTAACACTAGGTTCCCAGGTTCCCTCTGCCTCCCCTATAATGTACGGAATACAGCGTGAAGTTATTAAAAATAAATTTAGCTTGCAACCCAATTTTGCGTTAGTCGCCGTATTTTATAAATGCTGAGAACTTAAAAGTTATTAAAAGAAATTATTTTTTTATAGGATATAATTATAGGATAAATACTTTTATTTATATATTTAGAAAACGTATAAAAATTTGAACGTAGCGGGACTACAACCCGCGACTCCTGGAAACCGACCTGGTTGGTTTCCAGGGGTCGCGGGTTCTAGTTACGTTAAATTTTTATACGTTTAAGTATTTTTCGTTCCTAAGTGTGGAATAACACTTTAAAAATGTTAAAAAATACTTTGTTTTATATTGAACGCCTTATGTTTATTTAGAGACATTCGTCTTTAACGGTTTTGCTAAAAACTTGTTTAAAAATATTACAGACTAGCGGCCTGCTCGCGGCTTTGCCCGCTTGAATTACATGATTATTCATTTAAGAAATATAGATATTACAAACAGCCTTAATTATTAATTAATTGATTTGGATAAGTACTCACGATATTATTTGTAAAATAACTTATATTAGCTCCTGTACAGTTTTTAAATTAGTAACATATATTATTAGTTAAATATATAATTGGTATACAGAATATACATAGAAAGCACGTTTTTAGGCATTTTTATATAATCTATAAAATAATCAACATTTTCGGGCAAGTTCAAGTCGTACTCATGCCCCGAGAGTTTTCGTACCAGTTTCATGAATGGAGATACACCAAAAGAATAACTAATTAAGTTGTCCTTTTTTATCAATTTAAGTACAGATTAAAATTTGTACTTAATGGTTTTTTCTGTGACACAAATACAAATAAGTAGTCAATTTTTGAAAAATAATTTTGGAATTTTCCTTTATACGTGCCATAAGTTTTAACTTCTTAACAAATTTCGAAATTGTATATCAACGGGAAGTACCCTATAGTTATGATAGAAAATGCGACAAAAAACAAAGCATAAACTCTCATATTTCATCGTCATTTGATTGCGATGATTTAGAAGATAGATTTTCGTGCTCTAAGGGAATATAGACTTGAACATTGAGGTATCTAACCTTTAACCGATCTTGGTTTGGTTTGGTTTCTTATAATATGGCGTTCCGAGCGTGCCAGTTGAGCACAAAATCACTTCGCCAATGTCACGTTGAATGGAGAACACACGAAAGAGGTTGTACGGTAAAAAAAGATAATATTACATAACAGAAAAATGCATGTTTAAAAGAGTTCCCAGAAAAATACTGCCTTCACCTATAACAAGACAAAAATATGTATACAATATATAAATATAGAGGGTTAGTAATACCTATTATTTAACATCGATGTTACTTTATAGTTTAATTTTGTTATTCTTAATATATTTACATAAAAATTTACAAAGTGGACTAAACACAAACATTAACAAACATTGAACATTAAGGGGGCGGGGAACTTTATGAGGAAGGATATCATATAAGGGATGGATCAATTTAGGACAAGAGAAAAGGATGTGAGAAGGGGAACCGTCGTCTAGGCCACATTCACACAGAGAATGGTCCCTGACCCTGATCTTAGCCAGATGAACAGGTGTACAAGCATGCCCTAAACGTAAGCGACAAATTGTTGTTATAATTCTCCGTTCAGTAAATTTTTGAGTATAAAACCAAGGTCGCCTTGGGATAGAATGTTGGATATTCAAATTCAAATTCAAATTCAAAATATTCTTTATTCAAATAAACTTTTATAAGCACTTTTGAATCGTCGAATGAACATATAACAAAAAATAAAAAGCTACCACCGGTTCGGAAGGCAGTTCTGCTGAGAAGAGCCGGCAAGAAACTCAACAGTTGCTCTTTTCAAAGTCAATGGTATAATATATAATTTTATTACATTAACTGGCAGCTATCCTGCATCACATTCAATAGACATTA
>JAATLQ010036547.1:0-39846 GCA_013421005.1 Heliconius erato x Heliconius himera | reverse complement strand
GAGGGGGGGGGGGGGGTCAATAATTGCAAAAAAACTGCTTACGTAATACTTGAACGGCCCCAAATAGAAGTAAAAATAAAAAAAATAAATCAGCTTCACGCTGTATCCCACACACAGCAGGGTAGGCAGAGAGAACGTAGTGATAGACACTCCGTTCCCCACTTTCTGCCGAATTCCGGAGGCATTGCTTGTTAAGTGGCAGAACTCAACGCCGCGCTTTGCCTCGATACCAGAGCGAAGAAATGGAAATTATAAATTTAAGTAAATATTTTATCTCCGCGAGTGGGGATCGAACCCACAACCAGTCGGTTTTACAGTCACGTTTCGTGCCGCTGCGCCAACACTGGCCTCAAAATAGTAGTAATAGTATTTAATTTGTAATTACTAATTCAATGAAAATGAATAAAAATCTAAAAAGCTATATGTATTGATAAGTTCTTTAGATATATATAAAGATTATTTAGGTAGAAATATCTCGACATCTGGCTGGAGCTGGAGTGATAAAGAAGTAGAAACATACAATACAACTCAATTGGTGTGATTACAGGCTAGAGTTGTTTGGGTCGTGGAATTAGAGCAAACGGAGGCTTGTAATTTGTGACCGCCGAACATCTAAACCGCAACCGTCTGAAAATGTATTGGTCAGTAAGTGCTACATGGTTTTGAAAATGTATAGGAATAAACGAATCTATGAGTGGGTATAAGATATTTTGATTTCTTTTTAAATATTTTTTTTATATGTAGATAATTGGTTAATCACATTTTTTATTATTAAATAAAATACACTTTTCTAAAAATATAAGCGCTTATTACATAAAGAAATAAATACAAAATAAAATTATTATGCAAATCTTTTTCTTCTACTACGCCAGAATGAAAACTTTTTGAGATACTTTCTCCTTGTTATAGATAATGAAAAAAAACGATGACAACGTTGCATACGGACGATTAGACACTAATGTTTTACTTAACTAACTCGTATTAATCTTATGCTCTTTAGTAATAGCGTTGTATGTATAATATATATCTTTTGTTTTTTTAGCTTCACGTTTTAGCCCGTATAGTGGCTTGCTATAGCGTTTAGTCTCTCCAAAGCGGAAAATTTAAAATAATTAATTCATTCCCCTGAGGAGGCATCGAATCCCCGCCACAGTTACAGTCAGACGTTACCCCACTGCATCATGAAACCATGATGGCCATTGTTATGTTGATATCCAAAAGCTATTTAATTGACTTAATTCAATAAAATTATCAATTTACATATATTATTAATTGTGCCTATTTATTAAAATATTATATCGATGTATCTAAATGTAATAAATATACAACAGCTTCGTCTAATTGAATGAAGTTGAAATAAAACCTATACTTTATTATTTCTGCAATTATTTACTTTATTATGAAGATAGAGATATAAGACTTATTTTATTTAAATGTTTTATTTTGCATGTTTTTATCTTTTTCTGTCTCTTCTCCATAAACTAAATTTTTTTGTATATTACAACTAGCAAATGTTAAAACTGGTAATTAAAAAGAAATGTGCTTTAATATTAAGCAGTTATTTTGTCTAAGCGACTAATTATACATGACGATTTAAATAAAACTATTAATATAGTCTAATCTAGTATTTATAGTTACATTTACCTCTAGTTAAATAATTTTAAATAAAATGTAAATAAATGTTAATGTAGTTACAGTAAAGTCTACTATTACGCAGGGTAAGTTTGTTCGTGGCGTAAAGGTACGATTTATCTAACAGTGAGTCGGGCTGTTTCCAACGTAATTACAGAGTTTAGAGGTAGAGTGAATTATTAGACGAGCGCCGCTATAATCATAGCAATAATAATTGTTATTCACATAGTGATGTGCTCTGAGACTGTCGATTACATTTTTTTTTTGTAAATTATAAAATTATATGAGGCCAGTCGTGGCGCAGCGGCACGAGGTGTGATTGTAAAACCGACTGCTTGTGAGTTCGATCCCCACCCGAGGAGATGAAATATTTACTTAAATTTATATTTCTATTTCTTCGCTCTGGTGTCGAGGTTAAGCAACACGCAATGCCTCTAGAATGTGGCAGGAAGTGGGGAACGGAGTGTCTTAACACCAAGTTTCCCTCTACCTTGCTGTGTGCGGGATACAGCGTGAAGCTGATAAAAAATATATGAATGTATTTATTTTATGTTATATAAGTATTTTAATGATAATTCGTGTGTGTCCAATATTTTTATAGTTATGTGGATTTATATTGCAATGTGTTAAGAATCTTTGGAAAAAATATTAAGATATTATTTTTATATTAGAGTACTTATAAGTATATTTTTTCAGCTACGTGCTGAATCACGCACACAGTAGGGTAGGCAGAGGGAAACTAGTGTTAAGACACTCCGTTTCTCATTTCCCGCCGAATTTTGGAGGCAGTGCATGTTGAGTGGTGATACTCAACGCCTCGTTTTGCCTAAACCTCGGCCACCAGAGTGAAAAAAATAAAATATTTCATTTCCTCGAGGGGAAATTGCAATCACAGCCTGGCGTTTACAGTTACTCTTTGACTAATGGAAGAGAGATGAGATGATCTAATGGAAGGTTATTTCTCTATCTACGATCAAAATAAAATATATATTTTTAGCGGCGTAACAAACTTGCTTCATAGTAAGAAAAAATGGTCAATACAACGAAAACTTGTGCTTTAACAGTAAGTATTTATTATTTTATTTAGATAAGTAATTGTGGGTTATTATCGATAGTGATCTCCCCACCCGTGCCTACTGCTTTCTGAGGCCAGCACATTTTTGTGGTTACTCGTACAAATTGAATTTCTACTATTACCTCCCTTTAAGACAGCGGCTCTATCTATTAATCCAATTTGATATTGTTTTATGGTGTTTGTAATATAATGTAGGTATTGTTCTGTACCTAATTGAAGTACCAAAATTATGGCATAATGATTTTTTTTTGAGATATTGAGTACCTACTGTAAGTATATAAGTATGTACTACCTGACGAAACATTAATAAATCTAAATAAATTTATCATATAAAATGGTACAGCATAATTGTATAAAAATAAAAAAATAAAAAACAAAAATGGAAATATTATTGTATTTGATTTATTTCCTTTTAATTTTGTAATAGATAGTAGGTAAGCAATAATATCCATTATATTTAGATAGATAACAAATTAAGAATGTAATATATTTCGTATCATTACAAATAGAGTATGTCATGTGTAAGTGAAACTGAGAGTTCTAAGTTAATTTGTTCAACCATTGTACCTATATAAAATTTAAAAAAAAAGCTTTTTTTATTACATTCTGACAATTGAAATTCACATATTGATCCATTTGTATATAAGATTCCTATTTACGATTCCAACGTCATCTTGCATCGTTAGAAGGTTTCAAATTATAGCAACATGCCAAGGTATACGTAGGTCATACGATCAGGTTTGCTAAATTGGATAAATATACTAGACATACGGTAAAAATGTTTAATTAAGAATTTTATGAATATTATAATAAAGGCTATTAGCGGATATATAGATAAAAATATTTCTTTACTATATATAACGTAAATTACTGAAGACGGATATAAAGCCTCAAGTCGGTGTATTTGATGTCGAATTAAATAGTTTAGCTTTAATTAATACCACACCGACTACTTCTGCCATTAATTTGCTTAATTTGTTTTGTTTAAAGTTTATTGACTTTTCGTTAATGAAATTGTGTTTATCTCGTCGGATCTCATCTACGAAACCTCGGAAGCAGAACTAAGTGCCAATTCAAATCATAAATTTCCAGTGCATAAATTTAAAGGATGTATTTTGTAATTACATTCTGGTTAGTAATTTTGCTTATTTATTTGCGTGTTACGCATGACGTCAGATGGAACTCTAACGATATAATGAGGCTTAAAATAAATTGAGAATTTTTAATTTGTTATGTAATTTGAATAATTAAATATCTTTACAGATGTAGGTATGGTAAGTAAGGAAAATGTTCATAAACATTGTTTATTTGTTAACTGAATTATAGTCATTATATAATTTAGTGTGAAAAATCTATATTCTATTCCCTATTGCCCTATAACTCAAATCATAGTAAAGCTCGAAAATCAAAACAAGAAAACTACACGGCAATTTATTTTCATAGGACGGCCGCCCTCGCAAATTCATTACTAGCGTAGCTGGCGCTTCCGTTTCCGACAACACCGACTCGATCCATGTTTATACTAACTAATCTTCGACTTTATCCGCTGTTTTGTATACATTGCTGTTTTATTATAGGCTGATTTTAGAATATTCATTAAAATCCCTCAATGAATCAAATTTAATTATGTTTTGTATATTGTTGTATTCAAGGACCCACAATGATTGCTACGACCTGACGTGACTTAGTTTGCACAACCTAAAGGAAAACTAACATTTTGATGCACCTTGCTCACGAAGTTGCAAGTGTTCTTTTGTATGGTTTTGTTCGATGTTTGAATTAACATCAACTTTGTTAGTGCACGTCAACACTGTTTCATAGAAAAAGGTATTTACTGTAATATGTTTGTTGATGTTTTTTTTCTTTCGTAATAAAAAATATTTATTTTTACAGTTACAGTGACGCAGGGGTACAAGCTTGTGACTGTGAGAGGGACAGGTTGTGTGCTCGATTTCCACTTGAGGAAATGATTTTTTTAATATTTTCTTTTTTGCTCTCGTGTCGAATTCTAGTGAATTTCGGCTTTTCGGCTGACAATGAGGAACAGAGTTTTCTTAACACTCGGTTCCCCCTGTATACCCTGCTGGGTGCTGGGTACAACGTGAAGCTAAAAAAATAAATATTTAGGCCTGGTTATTTAGGTAGGTAGGTACCGAACTAACATACCTAATATTTGTTTACAAATTTTTAGAAAAAAATTAAAATAAATATGTATGTAGATACCTTATATTTATCTACATAATATTGTTATCAAATTTTTTAAATGCTTAAGATTATATCATTGAATTTAAGTTATACTATAGGTATGTAGTTTACTCTTTTTCTCTATGTTGAAAAAAATGTCCCAATGTTGACAAATAAGTAATTCTTTAAAACATTAATTACTTATTAGAAAACATCCAAACAATATATTTTTTTGTCATATTTTCTTACTAAAATTACATATAATTATTAAAAGAAACTTCACAGAGATCAATTTATTAATAAAACACAAAAAAGTTTATGTTAAATCAAAAAGTCTTTATGCTCCGATCGAGCGTAATTTAATACTGGAAATCTGAATCTATTTAACGTGGCGTTATAAGCTTACAAGGGTATAAATACCTGGATTTTCATTCGAATATTACTTATATTACCTAGAAGTTAAGGTTCAATATCTAATACGAATATTCAGAAGAAATTGGATGAAAGACGTATAAGATAATACAGCTAGTTGAGCTTACAAATAACAAGCTGTTACGTGATTCGTCACGTGGTCTGAGCGAGATCAGTGCTTTATCTCTTGCGTCTTGTTATCTTCTATTCGAGTATGTCTAGAATTATGGCGTATAACGTTCTAGTATTCTCGTATTACTATAGGTATATATATATCATTATGGAAAAACGCGAAGCTTATATTATATAGGTAGTTTCTTCTTTATTTATTTGATACTTATTACTAATGAACATTTTTTTGTTTCTACGATATATATATAAAAGATACTAGTTAAATTTTTTTGTTCGGGAAAAAGAAAGATGGAACTTGTGGTTTAGGTATTACATAAAAAACAACTTGAAACAAAATGCAATATTGACTTTTAAATCTCGATAAAAGTAATACATTACGAAATTACACTTACACCAATTTGCGGATTAAAGATAACAGTAATTAAATACTGAACATATTGCAAGACATGTAGCTTTTTTTTCAGCATCTCGCTGTATCCACATGCAGCAGGATAGACAGAGAGCCTAGTGTTAAGACACTTCCCATTTTCCGCCGAATACGGTGGATGGAGGCATTGAGTGTTGTCTGGTGGAACTCAACGCCACGCTTGGCCTCGCGAGCGAAGATTTTATTTTGACGGCGTGACGCGAAGAAATTAAAATATAAAATTTTTCATTTCACCGTTTGGAAATGGAACCCACAACCTGTCGCTTTTACAGTCACATACTTGGACTCGCTTCCAATTCGCTTTTCTGCCACAATAAATACAACCTTATATTTGCTCGCCGTCCAATGATATATAACGTTTGTTAATTAGGTTATCAAGCCGCGGCATCTACAAAGGGACGAACTTAAAAGGCTCGTTGATATTAAAAATGCCGCTTATAACTTTTATCATAAATCACCCTTAGGCGTCGCGGGGTGCGCAAAAATGCCTACTTTGGACAAAAAATATGCAAGTAACGATGGACGCGATTTGAGAGCTTTTTAAAGTCGCCTTAGATGGTGTGCAGAATTAATTATCTTAGACGATAAAAGCAAACCAATGTCGCGCCTAAGCCGCTGACGAAGCTATAAGTTTTTTAAAATCTTCAATTGTTGAAAAATTAAATGGGCTTTGTGGTGTTGGTAATAAGATGCCGTTGGTTTCCTTTCATTTGAAGTGGGTATTTAAAATAATAGGTACATCTCGCTATTACAATTATTAACAAAGAATCCTTAAATTTTTATTTTTCTCCATTTTCGACAACAAATATAAGAAAATATTATATTTATGATATTATTTTTTATGATATTTATCTTGAACTTTAGAATTAATATTTAGTACCTATGTATATTGAGACTAGTCGTGGCGCAGTGGCACAAAGTGAGACTGTAAAACCGACTGGTTGTGGGTTCGATCCCCACTCGATGAAATGAAATATTTACTTATATTTATATTTACATTTTTTCGGCGTTGAGTTCTGAGTTCAGAAAGTAGGGAACGGTGTTAAGACAACACTAGGTTCCCTCTACCTACCTTGCAGTGTGTGGTATCCCACGTGCGTGAGCGTGAAGCTGATGATTTTACCTAAGTATATAATTACGAATACGACGAGCGGTAATATCTCTTTGTAACGTATTCAATAAATTTAGTTTAGAAGATAAACATCGAGTGGGCAACGAGTCCCGTGTGATCGACGAGAGCAGTGCCTCGATTTATGATTACCGAGAGCTTCTCTGTAATAATAAAACATCGACACGCCTTTATCGACTGCCCGCTCGATAAGCATCCGTGACGAATTTGCAGTGCTCGCACCACGCACTATGCCGTGTTATGATAAACATGACTACGTTATACCACCTGGAACAGCCGACGATATGGAACCATAATACAATGTTTTAAGACATTTATTACACGAACGACTCCATCTCTTATTCCCTTTAACAATTTTCCAAGAGGAAATAGCCGAGATATTGTATCGATAAAATATTATTTCCAATTATGTGCTCGGATTTTCAGGGTATTTTATGTTGTTTCATTTTTGAGGTACGCCGCCGCGACGTATTGTCTCTCATGTTATCCATATGGTCAAATCATTTCGTTGTTAACATTTATGTAAAATAATTACGTATTTCTCACATTAATTTTGGTTAATAATGATAACATTTGTTGTAATTAAAACTACAAATGCACGTAACGAGTGGTCACATAACTAATTATTCTGAGAGGTAGCTGTGTTGCTTAACAAACAGTTATTAAATACTGGTGTAGAGTTCTCACGCTAAATTGAAGTATGTCAAATTTTAACAAATAGTTTAAAGTTATCTAACTTCACATTAGTTACAAAATGGATAAGGAGATATTATTAGATTGTATTATTACATTTGTTTATTTCATCATATAATAAATAGTCCTGTTCGAGTATTATTTTATCATCATCTCAAAAGTATAATGAACCTACTTATTGTATACATCTACTCCAACCTAAGACTTACTCAATATAGAATCTTTACTTATACCTACACCATGTACGCTGAAATATTATTGGTATGATATCGATATTTTTGCAAATAAATTATATAAGGTCTAGTTAGTATCTGACATGCCCTGAAAACGTTAGTTTTTGCAGAATAATATCTTTGTATAAAAATTATTTTATTTTTGTACCTTAGACGAAACAGTTTCATTTGTTGCACAATAAGAACGGGGTCAAATTTAATAGCTACAGCTAGGCTAAAACAGAAACATTATTTTTATGTTTTAATAATAGATTATTTTTTTGTATTTTCTATAAAAATAAATAGTCATCTTTTACGATTAGTATAATATATATTTTAGTACGTACATACCTATATAGGTAGGTGCGTACTAAAATGGGCATATAAATGGGCATAGCAAAAAGTTAAATAATAAGATACTCAAGCAAGTATCAATTTTTATTTTAAAAATAGAAATTAAATTTTTGTTTATATTTTTTTACATGTTATATGGTTTTAAAAACTTATTTTTAGATAACACCTGCAAGTTCAATATCTTAAGAAGTCATATACTTACAAAGGCAGTTATCACCGACATATACCTAAAGGTTTTTATTCGTTGCCTATTTAAGACCTACTTATACGGTACTTAAATAGTTACAACGCTGTTATTATTATTTTTTATTATTATTTAAAAAAAATAAATCAATCAAAATCAGCTTCACGCTTTATCCCGCATACAGCAGGTTCTTTGTGTTTATGCTCTTCTTTTTCTTTCTTCTACACTTTTCGTCCATTTAAAAGACATTGCATTGTGGGCCGCGAAATCCGACGCATCGCTTTATTTTAACAGACCAGGAAAACGATAAGATAAATATAAAAATGGGGAACTTAAAGAATTTAAACCCGCAACATTAAAAAATGTCGCTGAAGCTAAAAATTAAGGTATATTCAACTATATTATATGTTTTCTAAGAAATCGTGTCGACAATAGCTACAACGAAAATGTTATCTTATAAAAATGATTCAGTTTTTATTTCAGTTCAAACACCTTTGTATAGTTAACTTTTTCTATTGGGTCTTCGAAAAGACTTATTTCGTGACTACTGTGGATTCCTACGTAGTTTCCAAATATAATTCTTTGCTTTTTATTTACGCCGAATTATTTATTGTGCCTGGTAAGTCATAAGAAAACATTATATTAGTCAATAGGAGCTACGTTGGTAAGATTTGTTAAGATTAATATTGTTTTCTTCTAAATTCAGAAGTTTTAGTCAATCATTATTAATCGTTTTATGTAGGTATAATGTAATAGGAATAATATAATAGATTCTTTCAAAACAACGATTTACACATATTTTATATATTTTTCAGTAGATACTTGTATTGCAATAAATAAGTAAAAATATATTTTCACGGCAGAGAGTATGTACAGAATTATAAATATAATATAAATTCATTAAATTGAATACTATATTCTTATTAGCATCTTTATCTACTTTACATTTTACACATATAGTTATTTGCTTGTAGAATGCATAATTTTTATCTCTTTTTCTACATCACCGCATTCGCATTTTAGGTACATACGTTAAATAAAAAGCGGTGTCATCACAAAAGATATTTGGATTCAATATAAACATAATATCAATTTAAATTCCTTGTTAGTAGAGCGAAAGCCGACATCATACCTGAAATTGGACCCATGTCATTGGCTGAGGAGTGGACCAATAGCGTGATCAGCGAGCGGCACTCCGCTCGCCCGCTGCGCGCCGCGGCCGGCAGGCGGGCCGGGCAGTAAGCTCTCCTCGCCTCAGTTCCTTTTCAGACCTCGTACAGAAGTGACGTGACCCACACTGTGTAGTTTCTGTAAATCTTAACATTTTAAATTATTTGAAAGCGGTCGTCGGTACGAGTGATAATGCCGCGGCCCTCACGTGAATCCTACGGTGATCAGAAACCACCATATTCGTACATTTCCTTAACAGCGATGGCGATCTGGAGCTCGCCGGAGCGCATGTTGCCCTTGTCCGAAATTTACCGGTTTATAATGGACCGGTTTCCATATTACCGTCGCAATACTCAACGCTGGCAGAACTCTTTAAGACACAATCTTTCATTTAACGATTGTTTTGTGAAAGTGCCGCGACGTCCCGATCGTCCTGGAAAAGGTGCATATTGGACTTTGCATCCCCAAGCTTTCGACATGTTTGAAAACGGCTCACTGCTTCGCCGTCGCAAGAGGTTTAAGTTGCAAAAAGGAGAGAAAGATAATCTAAACGCAGAGCTAGCTGCGCTCGCAAGTTTCAATCGAGCTTTCCTAGCGCGGCAAGCTGGAGCCCCAGCACCACCTCCTCCGCTGCCGACAGCTGGCTTGTACTCGCCGCCAATATGTCAGCTAAGTCCTGAGTCAGCCGAGCTTGCAGAAACAGCAACAGTCACAATTTTGCCGAGAGAACGGCCACGCAGAGCTTTCACGATAGAGGCTCTGTTGGAACCGGAGCCGCCGCGGGCATCACCTTCGCCGCCCAACCCTAATATGCTAGCCATGCAGGTGGTTCAAGCGATGCCACCCTTAGATTTTTCTATGCCATCGCCTTATGTTCTCGCAGCACATCGTTACCAAGCCGAGCTGCTCCAGGCGGCGGCGCACGCTCTCCGCCCATGTTATCTTCCACCACCTCCGCTACCGGTAGCGTGACATCAGCGGTCTATAGCGCACTGCTCCAACATTTCGTGCAATTCTAGGTTGTAAGTATTAGAACTGAATATAAAAGACTCACATTCCAAAACTTCAATCTTAAAAAAGCTTTGGCTAAGTCATCGTTTACTTTACTTAAGAAATTAAATCTTATTAGTTGCCGTTGAAACAAACAAATTATAATATAGTTTGCTAAAATTATTTTGACTACAGTTTTGTAATGTGAATACTAAAATAAACAGTCGTTAAAATTTAACGACGCTGCGTTACGCGGCGACGGGAGGCCTAAACATTTTGATTGTTAGGTGTTTGTAAAGAACGCAAAGAACGCGCTGTTAATATTTATTATTTAGTGATCTCATTTGTAAATAATTATTGTAAAAAGTTTCTAATAACAATTACATGAATCAATAATCGATTAGTTATTTATTATATTCATATAAAATTATATAATTGGTTGGAAATGTAAATACTTGTTCATCCGTTCTATAAATTTTGCATGAGAAGGTACTGAGACTAAGAAAAACTGTTATTTATTTTATTTTACTGTTATAAGTGTAGTTAATAGTTATATATCATTGTAAATATTGTTTTCAAAGTTACAATTTAATAGGTATATTAAAATATAATATTACAATTAGAATCTTTGTTTTATTATTCAAAAAACTTTTCCAAATTTTTTTTTTACATTTTTCTATCAACAATACGGTTTATATGTGTTTCTAAAATATAATTAACTTAATAATAATATGTATGGATATTGAAAGAACTTTTTAATTATTTTAAATGACATGCCAATCGCACCTTGTGTTATTTTAAAATAAAATATATTTAACTTATAAATACATAATATTAAGATTATTAATATAATTCTTTAATTAAGGTATTTGAAAGCTATCTTATTTTTATCTTAACAAAAAATTAACACTAAATAATTCCGGGTGGCATCAATTTTCCTAATCGAGTTACTACGCTTTTTCGTAGTCAAAATTGTGTAAAATTTCTCCGGAGCCCGTCCTTCGTGGGGGGTGGAGGAAGAAAGGTATATTCTAAATAATAAAAAACGGTCGCGGAGGTGGTCTGTTTCACGGTGTAACGCACTGGAACGACCGCATTTGTACCCTAATAGATCGTGATATTGCATCCACTTGAACAATTGCTGACTCATTGACCCTATAACTAAATATATAATAAGATATTTAAAAAAAAATCTTACTTCTAAAAACTACATAGATAACTAATTTTAATACAGAATATTATAAAAAATTGAAAAAATATATCTTCAAAATAAAATAATTTAGTATATACTTACTATTCTTTAGATGATTTACAAAAAATATTTTAAATAACTAAGTCTATCTGATTGTTTTACTATACATAAAAAAACTATTTAGAAAAGCTCTACCATAGATATTTATAGTATAGCAATACATGTAAGTAGTAAGCAACACACACATTTGAATGTCGCGTCGCATAATTAAGCTCCTCCGCATAGTGTAGAGCTAGAGTTGTAGAGCAGAGTTTAATTTTTATGGGTTATTAAATTATTTTTGAACCAATTAATATTTATACAATTATTTTTGTGTAATTTTAAATGCATGATGCATTTTATTAGTAATATTTTTTTATTTTTTTTGTAAGAGGTTATTATTAAGCACACAAGATACTTTACGGCGCTAAAGCTCTTTATATTATATCTTTTATAATTTAATTCATAGAAAACAAATATATTGATAACTTATAATCATTATCGTAAAATTATCTGAGGCCAGTCGTGGCACAGGCGCACGACCGTCCGACTGTAAAAGCAACAGGTGGTGGGTTCGATTCCTACTCCATGATATATTTAATATTTTCATTTCTTTCTTCACTCTGGTAACGAGCCAAAGCGCAGCGTTGATTTCCGCTGCTGAATTCACACTGTCTTCATTTCGGTGGAAAGTGGAGAGAACGAAAATGTCTTAATGGGAACGGAATGTCTTAAAACTAGGCTATTCCCTGGCGCCCTCTTCCTACCCTGATGTATGCAAGATACAGCAAAAAGCTAAAAAATATATATTTTGTGACAGCTACTAGCGTATTGAAATTGATCATGGGTGTAGCGAAGAAAAATATTTGGTACGTACCGGTCATTCGGTATTTGAATCTAAAATAATACTCTCTTTTATATAATTATCAAATTAAAAACAAAACATTAATTAAAAAAAAGTAACTAAATTTAACCTACCTTAATTTTTATTGCTCTAATAATAAATAATATTTCATAAAACATAAACTGATATTAGTTTCCTAACAACTAAACAACTCTCGGTCATAATTGAATATTATGAGTTTTAGTAATCGTAAGTCTTTCTATTTACGACTGCATTCATACGTCACTGCAGTTTAGTTGGTTGTTTAAGTCGCGTAAATATTTACTTGTTTAAAGTAATATAATAGTCATATAAATATGTCTATCCTACGTAGATCTGTTTCAAGTTAAATTAGATTTAATTTTTATCTTTCAAACTTTTAAATAATTTATTATGTAAATAAAATACCAGGCGAATCGTGGCGCAAGGGCACAAAGTGTGACTTCAAAATCAACTGGTTGTGGGTTCGATCCCCACTCGAGGAAATTAAATATTTATTTACATTTATATTTTTATTTCTACGCTCTGGTGTAGAGGCAAAGCGCGGTGCTGAATTCCGCCATTCAACATGAAATGCCTCCAGAACTCGGTGTCGAGTGTCTTAATACCTTCTACCTACCCTGCTGTGTGCGGGATACAGAGTGAACCTGATTTGAATTGATGTAAATAAAAAATTAAATTATTTTATTTTTCCCGTTTCAATACGGCATAGTGTTTTGCCACTTAATATGCATGTCTCGAAATCGGAATCTATAATATGTTTTTCATTACATGGTAACTAAGTGCATTTGTTAAAGTAGTTAAACATTTGTTTTCATTAATATGTTACGTTTTTATCTCCATCCATTGTCCACTTGTCTGACTTAAAAGGTTAAATAAAACTTGGGAAAAAGAAATAATGTAAGTTCCTCTTTCATCAAATTGCGTGTTGGGGCACCATTCTCGACGTCGATTTGATTATGATGGATCTCTTTATAAATACTTATATTGATTCTATTTAATTCGTTGACATTTCAGCTTAAGCTATTATTTAGTTGTATTTCGGTTTGTTAAATATAAATAATAAACAAACATTCACCATTCACATCCATCCATTGTAATACTATAATGATCGAAAGTCGTTCTTGTAATGACGACCCGAGAGTCGTAACCGTTGTCTGATATACTCGTATAAATGTGGGTAGCAGTGGAAAGCAGCGGTCGAGCCAAACTTGAGTACTATGATTATCTGTACATTTGGTAATTTTGAAATGGATAGGGATGCTTAAAAAGCATAATAGAAAGAAAAAATATTTTTTTTTAATTTCTTGTCTGTCTGTCTGTATGTATGATCACGCTAATCTCCAAAAGTACTGGACCAATTTATTTAGAACTTTCACCAATAGCTTTTTTTAACTCTGCGAATATTATCTAGTATATTGAGATTGATGCCGCCTCGCAGTAGGCTTGCGGTACGTAAGCGATGCTTGTATGTATACCGCTGACGATATACGACTTGTTGAATGATAAGAAGATGCGTGGTGCTATTTTATGTCCTGGAACGGCCTGCGATATGCGGGCCTTCCACCGAGGCGCCTCTACTTAGGTGGGGAGGTCTCGCTGGGGTTTAGTGGGCAGTATCGGTTTCATTCTTTCGTGAGCCCCACAACACCGTTCGCCATCCTGCTATCTTCTACGTGTTATTTTGTAAAGACACTGAAATAAATATTAAAAAAAGTTGTAAAATAAGAATTTACAATCAAAATATCGTTTTGTTCATTACGTAGGTAAATATCGATAATTGTAAATAAATGAAATATATAAACTTAATTTTATATACGATACCTTAACAAAATAGATTAGCTTTTATTTATAGAAAATAATCACTTCTAGACTCTATTAAAAAAATGCAAATAAATCGAGCATCATTATTAATAGTTGTGTCAGTTATACTTAGCTCGTTGAATATAGAGAGGCTGGTTTGTTTGGCCTGTTGTAGAATGAAAGGGACTAGAATAATAGCGGATGTGTGTAATTATGAACAGGTAATTTCATTAGGGTAAATATGGCGTAAATAAGAAAATGTACGGGTATGGTAACTATAGAGCAGTTCTGTTAATTGGCAGGCTTGTTTGTTAACTGTAACTAAGTCTATTCGCTTATTTAATATCACCAGTCTTGGCTTGAGATTCTCTTATGTAGTATATTATTTAGTTAGGGTTCTTGCTTTTGAGGCACGGAGTTATAGGACCACCTTGTTGTTCAACTGTCGAGTATATTTATCGCAAGTTCTCGTGGAGGTGTCAAATAAATTAAGAAATTAATATCAAATATTCAGGTCTACGGTCTCTTGGAGCACAGATAAAAATCAAGCTTTTAGTTCAACGCAATCAAAGGATATGATCATTTATGTTTCGTTATTGCTGTATTTTAAATGAAATTTGCCACGTAATCAATGCCTAAAGGATACTTCCCGTGATCTCACAGTTGTGAAATTTGACACGCACAAATAAACAAGCTTAAACTTATCAACTTTTGTAAGTTTTACTTCTTGTTGATCTACAATATTAAAATTGGTAAGGAACCCTAGATGGGTGTATATATACAAATACATACAAATACACTCACACATAGTTACACAAATATGGGAATGTATATGGCGACAACCTATATACTCTATAAACGTGAATGCGATTTAGTTTAACGACTCTATCTGTATTAAATTATTAATTTTTGTGGTACAGTATCAAATATATGGCTAAAGACACCATGGTCAAATTTTCAATATCCACTTGGGGATTATTTATATTTAAATAATTTTCATTTATGTTCACAAACTTATAATCATATCGCAAATACAATATTTTTTATTTACGAACAATATCAGTTAAGTTATTGTAAGATTGATAGCTCACGTCGTTGGGTTCTTTATATTAATATACGGGCTAGTGAACTAGACAATCGTGTCGTAAATATTACATGTTTACTTGTTACTAACTTGATACCAACAAAGAGAGATAAACGTCACATTACAACACGTGCGAAAACTATGCTTACTTACTATTAATTAAATAATAAACTATGTGTATTGGGTACTTATTTTATATTTCCTGACCATATATATGTATAACTGTTTGTTGTTTGTTGAATCCTCCTCTTGTCCTCGATTTTTTTATATGTTTACTGAAAATATTGGAAATTATAAGCACTTGTAAAATTTATTTCATAAATCGTGAGAAAAGTGAAAAAAAAAATAAAAGTAAAAATAGTATTAGTAGAAATAATAATCTTTGTAGATATATCTTTACCTCTGTTATTAACATAGATAAATAAACGTATAGTGCTGTAAAAAATATAATAAAAAAAACATAAAAGATTTGATTCGTGTTTCACAAATATTAGTATTATGTATTGGTAATTGTTCTTGCCGAAATCAAATAATAAATATTTGTAGAGGCAGGTGTTTGAAGAGGATTATTATGGAACCTTAAATAATAATCGGTCTCTTAGCACTTCTGTTGATGGTTTTGCCCGAACACCTTTGTATGGTTTCGAAACCTCTAATTTGGAAATTAATATCTAACACATTGTGTCCATCCGTCGTTGCTTTGCGTTTTTATTCTAAGTTTGTACTATATAATTATCTCAACGTGATAGTTTACCTCAACATCAGATAATTCTCTTTAGTAAATACGAGTATATACATGAAAACAGTAGATATATAAACAAATAAAATATTTTTTTACAAAAGTAAATCTAAATACTTTTCCTAATATGCGTTATAACATTTTATTATTGCAAATAAATTAAAGTTACTTCATATACACAGTAATTTATCTACATAAAGATACATATATTCTTTGTACATGAATAAAGCATAAAAATACTCCATCACAGGCATCGTCTAAGATCAACTCGAGACAAATCTCGGAGACGTATCGTCTCTTAACATCTAAAACAAGGGCTATTCCAGAACATTAATTCAGTTTATAAAATGTTATTGAAGATTGTTTGAGAGCTTATTTTAGTGTATCTGACGATGGGCGGTACAGTGTGCATAATTAAAAAAAAGAATGTTAGAAATGCTCCCTTATTAGTAGAGAATAAGATTCAAATTCATTTGTCAACAAAGCTGTTTATAGACAAAACAATCACCGGAACCACACCACGGGATGCCGTGGAGCCAACTGGTCTATCATCTACTTTTACTGCGGCCCTTTCAAGACCATGTCGCGCCGATTTTGATTGTGTTCTAAGTTGTTTAATTCAATAAAATGGGATGTATTCATTAAAGCATTACTTCTATATAACTTTAGTATCTTATTTAGTAGGTACCTATACTCGGATTTCATATTCAAAAAATATTCATAAATCTGCAGATTAAAATAACTTATTTATTACCTGGCAAAGTTTATTATAGTGTATCAAAATGTTTTGATAATACGCACTTTATGCAAACTAAGACTACGTATGATGTATATATCTAAAACAAAATAAAAATTCGACTTAATTGAATTTAGGATAGCGATTAGTATTATATCAAAATAAGGAAAAGGAACCAATATTAGAATAATTAAGATAATTGGCACCTACCGCAATTTAACAATTAGATCAAAGTAAATCGACATCATTACATTTACATTTACGTAATAGTTATATTTAATTAAAAAACATTATATCTGAGAATAAAACTAGAGGATCCTAATACCATTAGTTCCAACTATTAACTAATAACACATTTTTTGCACAAATACCGCATTCCAAAATGTCCATTATCAGTTCTGCCGATTAAAATGTCTTAAACGCTATAAACAGCAGTTGTAATATGAATTATACAATCTCAAAAATAGAGTTGCATTTCCAATGATCACAAATAATGATTTACATGATATATTTTAGGATAAATGTCATTAGGTCACGTATGGTAGGCCAGTGCCTCATCGACGGATGATGGTGTGAAATGACTGTTCGCCGACGCCTTTGTGCCCGCCGCCCGATACAGTTTTGTATGAGGCACTTTTTGTGAGCTGCGTTTAGGATGCGTCCTGTTTTTTGTACTATGTTTGTAATGCCGAGTGTGTGGGACTTGACACGTAGGACTATTGTTAATATCTGTTTAATATATCTTTTGTGACGTAAGCTGTTGTTGTTGTTTGGTTTAAATTTTATATTTACATAGATATTTAGCTTCACCCTGTATCCCACACACTGCAGGGTAGGCAGGGAGAACCTAGTGTTAAGACACTCCGTTTCCCACTTTCTGCCGAATTCTGGAGGCATTGCGTGTTGAGTGGCAGAACTCAACGTCGCGCTTGTCCTCGACACCAGAGCGAAGAAATGGAAATATAAATTTAAATAAATATTTCATCTCCTCGAGTGGGGATCGAACCCACAACCAGTCGGTTTTACAGTCACACTGCGCCACGACTGGCCTCATATTTATTAAATTAAAAATTACAAAATGCACATTTCTAATATCCTATATAAGTATCATCGAATTTTTCATTGCAATCAAAAGAACGGTTTAGAAGTCCATTTAACCAATCGTTAGCACTCGGGTTAGTGACTAATAAAATATTTATCTAATGTTTGCACGCGAAAAGCTTAGTTTCAGTTAACATAAGCACTTGCGCAGAATTGGCTACCATTATTTAATTGGTCGGCCATTATGAGAATGCGAAGTTGTTTCTCAAAAGTGATAAAAGACATATTAACAATCGTGAATTGCTTTAACAACAACAATCTAAAAACTAGTTAACATTTTTAGAAAGCGAAATAGCGACGTTTATTTATTTTCAATCTTAATTTAATAAAAACTGTACTAAAACAAATTGAATGACTACACTTTATGGAAATTATTATTTATCTTGATTGAATTTTAGTTTTTATATTTGCAAATTTCTGAATGTGAATTACTATTTTAGTTTCTTATATAAAAACTTTCAAATGACAATTTATGCATAAATGTTTACCTCGTTTCGTGAATATGTCCGGTAAAATATACAAGAAAGAGGATACTCGTAGATATAGGTAAGAACGTAAGAATGACTTTATTAAAAATTTTTCAAACTATTATTATTTTTATTAATATTCTTTATTGCACAAAGTAAGAAATCAACGTTTTAAATATTTAGTTCACAAAAGTGGATGTATCTCTATAAGAGATCTCTTCAAGCCAACCAGTGGAAGTGGATGACTGACAAGTAGACAAAAAACATTTAGTTAAATAATTGATCACAAACAAAACAAAATACACCTACTACCTACATACATATTTTATTTTCATATAATTATACTAAACGAAGTAGGTACTCACTATCTGAAGTTTCCAATTTAAGGTTGCAAGTAGATATTTTTTAGTTGGGATTTAAGGGAATTTATAGATCAACTTTTCTGGATAGATTTAGGAAGTTGGTTCCATAGCAATGCGACATAAACTGAAAAGGATTTCTGGAGAAATTTGGGTTTTGAGATTTTGGAAATTTTGAAGACGCTGTAGCTTCTTGAGTAGCTTCTCGGTCACATCTAAATAACAGATTTCGTATTGATACGAGTGTATATGTGTGTAGTGACTAGACTACTTGAAAGTCATTTCTCATCTCTGTTTATTCTCTTAGGACTGACAATTACGTCTATCGACACTTTTATATGATATTTCAAGACATCCTTTTCTTGAAATACGTTAAGGATAAAAGAAGAATATAATGATTTTCTTATGGACTTAAATCGTCAGTTTTAAAGAAACAAGGTGACAATTTAAAGTCGATTTATGTGTTTGGTTATTCTCTAACGAGACGGCATTAGGAGAAAACAAAGTGGTGTAAAATTTTAAATGCATAAACATGTGCAGAGACAGTTGACATGAAATTGAAATGATTATACACACAATATGTTATTTATAGGCGCCGGATGATCCGATGATTAGAGCCTTCGCGATAATGATTGCGAGTGAATATCGCGCCAGTTCTGTGTGCTCATCAGTTGAGACATTTTGTAAATAAATAAATATTATTTTGCCATTATAAATTTATTTTAAGTATATATAGGGTGTAACGCGATCGACGGATCATGTTACACACGTCAAGGAAAAGTCGATCGCGTTACAACCTGTATAATATAGGTAACAGGCTATATATACGTAGGTATAGTATACATATACTTCAGATATATTAATGCTTCCAGTTTTTTTTTTCATTTTTGCTTTGCTTCTTACCAAAATTCAAATATGTAATTTGGAGGAATTGTTGATGTGAATATGTTTAAAGCGACAAGGAAAAATGTACGATATTAATAATCCATATAAGTTTTCACCTTTTGATACATGTCAAAAGATGTAGAGTTCCAAAAGAACGCATTACAATCGCTTCGCATTTAATTCACATTAAAGAAAAATGAAGGAGCAAAATTAGCTTTGTGGTGTGTAGTGTGGAACCGTAAAAAAATCTGCTTCATTATGAATAACGCAAGATTGATTCCCACACAAAAGCTGTCAACCTCAGCGCACGAATAAAAGGCAAATGCGGATTTTATTGTTGTTATAACAAAATGAAGTCATAATGAGTAGGAGTTGGCCGCGACTGAATTAAAATGTCGCGATTGAATTAAAATTGCTTCAATATTGTGGTTACGTTTGACATTTGACAGGCGTTGCTGACATCTGACGTCCTGTCACTGATGTCTTGTAGCAGCTATGCGAATTTTAAGAAAATTTAAAAAAGGAACTTATGTTTACGATTTTGAAGATTTAATCTTTCTTAATTCATAAAGTAATAACTATTAAAATGTATCACGCGTTTTAAATTGCTTGGCACCGAACTCTTACAAATGAATTCGTAATAATTAAATAATATTTTTATTATGCACAAAAATATTTGTTCTGGAAATGATAAGATGTAGCTAGTGTAAAGCCTTTATAAGTCGTATGAGTATAGTTTAAACGTGCTTTTTGACACTAGGTTTTTTATATGTCAAAGTTTTAGTAGTAAAATCTCATAAGATAAAGTTGTCAGAAATTGTACGGCCTTATGCTCATAGCGAACTTCGTTTTTTATAAGCCGGAACTATTTTACATTAGATATTATTGATTGATATCCGGTACTATAATGAAACTAGTCGCATAAGAACTATAAATCGATTAACCTGTATCCTTTCTAATAAAATTTGTGATTGTGTCTATTATATTGTGAGGAATTACACAACAGGTTACTCACCTGTTGTGTAATTTACCGCTTTGCCATTACCGCTAAAATTGTCAGAACTAATTATCTTGTTTTAATGTTAACAAAATATTTTTTGCTGTCAAGTAAATTTATTTAAAATATTTTCGTGTTCCCGTTCTTAGGCGCATCGTGAAAATGTACGGAAGGCGAAGAATGAACAATAGTGCAATGGGAAAGCGTATGACTTTAACACGATGCCCATTCTCCCTTTCGCAAGTCAACACCCCATTTTGCCTTAGCGTATATCTGAAAAATACATAGGTATTGTTTATATACGCTGCCTAATTACATATGTGTTAATGTACATATATACCAAATACTATTAGGTAAATATTGTCAGTAAAACAAAAACGAAAACATTTTTAAAATAAGTTTAATAGCATCTAGATATTATAGTAAAATTTTATAAAACCTGACATATGACTAACGCTTTTTATGTTTAGATACAAAGAAGTTTAAATTTTTAAACATTACGGTCAGTTGTCGGCGCGCACTCTTGAAAACTCACGAGACGGCCAACGCGTGTAGTTAGCGGCGTAGCTTTTGTCTTGTTTGTTATTAACAGCAATGAACCGGCCATGTAGAATATTTTTACACAGAAGTATTGAAGCTTTAATATATATTTTTAATACATTAATAAATAAATGCGTCAATAAACATGCATTTACTATTGGTAATATTAATGAAGTCTTAAAATAATAACAACATTATCTTAAGAAAACTGTATATGGCAACCAAGCACATTTAATTTTTTTTTCCTGTTGGTATAATTGATCATTGAGGACATCTCTGTCCTCGTACACTTATGTGATTTTTAATTAATAAATGCTTAAAATATTGACAATGATTTTTATATGACTAGTTTAACTTTACTCATCAAAAGTTAAGTAACAAAATATTTTTTAAATAAATATTTTATGCTTGGACGTTTTCCAAGAGGTGCGGGTTCAAAATCCGCTATGTTCAAATTTTAATACGTTTTTCCTAATTACAATTTTTCTATTCTAAGTGTGGAATAACACTTTAAATATATTAAAATAAATATTTTATACCAAGATATTCCAAAACTTCCTTGCAGCTTTACAACAGCGCAGCACGTCCGGGCCGTGTAGCGGGAGTGATTAGGCGCGCACAGCCTGTAATCACGGTTTGCTGCCCGTACGTCTGCGCCGACGCATCCACCCTCCCGCTTTTACCTTGAAGCGAAAAAACAAGTAAAAAACACATAAAACCTTCGCTCTGCGTATACTGTTAACGACCTGATCTGTTCTCAACGCTGTATGGGAAGATTTAGCGAATTTGAAATTCGATTGCCAGCAATGCTTCATCCATCACCTAAATTGATGGATTTGGGACCAAAAGAAGGACTTCGCGAGATGAAAGCGGACCATTTTCAAGCGTTGTTAATAAGCGTTGCTTTTATGGTTGTTGTTTCGTGGTTTTATAACCCATTAAGTCTAGGTCCACAGAAAATTCAAATACTAATTATATTCATTATAATATTAATGTATTAGCTAATTTGTATTTTGTTTAAAACAATATTATAGTGCAAATCATATTAATAAAATTAGGAAATCTTTATGTATTCTTCGTGTTTTTTATATATCTAATATCTATGTATTGATTTTATGTAAAAAGTTAAGTTAAAAATAAAAATGTTCATTAAACGTTACGTCGCATAATATAGATTCTTGTGTTTTAGATTTTTTTATTACAAGTTTTTATAATATTTAAATAGACGTATCTATATATTTACATACTAAATCATGTATATTCCGCTAATCTGACAATTTTAGAGTAGGACGTAAAGAAGGAGGAGGACCATAAAATTGTAAAAAAACGCTATCTTGACATTCTTGGTTTTTTTTTTATTTTGAAGGGAATAAATACAAGGATTATGCAAAAACATAAAATTTTACGAATTTCACAATCCGAAGTAATAAAAATTGATAGAAAAAGTTTAATGCCGCTACGGGTTGCCTCCTCCGTGTTTCAGATTTTCTCTCACTCTTTCTCTATCTAATACTCTCTCACTCATCGATTATGATAGTAAAAAAAATACTAAAAAATATACAATTATTTTCTTATACATACAAGTATTGTATTTCACACATACACTCTCTAATTTCTGTACATGCCATTTCTTGAGCTTTTTAATTGATTACGATCAAGCCCCGTCAAATAATCTTCAGGTTATGAGATAGCTCGTCTAGGGCATGAAGATGAACCATATATATTAAGACTAGAGGGCGCGCGCGGCTTCGCCCGCTTATTAAGAGTGAATTCTAAAAAAACCACGAAACACGTGTTCAATAAAATATTTTTAACAGTCTGAATTTAAATTTTTATAAAAATCGGTGGCAATTTAAAGATTTTACCATATAAACTTTCAACCCCTTATTTAAGCCCTTAGGGAGAGAATTCTTAAAAATCATGAAACACGTGTTCAATGTAATATTTTTAAGAGTCTGAATTTCAAATTTTATAAAAATCGGTATAGATTTTTTTTTTTTTCCATACAAACTTTCAACCCCTATTTCATCCCTTTAGGGTTAAAATTTTTCAAATTCCCTTCTTAGTGGATGTCCAGAATATGAAAATAAACATCTGCCCAAATTTAACGTTTCTACCATCAGCGGTTACGGCTCTGCGTGCGTCTTACCTCAGTCAGTCAGCACAAGTCCTTTTATATATATAGATATATAAATCGGATGTGCTTGAGTACTTCAAAGTGACGAAATTGTTTTTGTACATTCTAACAATGGCTGCGAATTTGCGTCAAATCCAAATTATTATATAAGAACTCCGTTTTTGAGGTTCACTTAACATCCCCATAGAAGATCTGACGCGCTCGATTGTTTTTATTTTTAATTTTTAACCGTACGTACGTATGACCACTTCCATCTTGAAAACAATCAGATTAACATATTTACATTTTCAAGAATACGTATAACATCGATGATATCAATATGTGATGCGGTCGAGTATGTCTATTTAACATTTTTTTTTACATTTCAGAAAATCTATACCCGCTTAAACCACCGATCAAAAGTATGTATTGTAAAAAAAAAAATTCTTCTCATCATCTAAGCTTCGCAACCCAATAACTCTCTATGACGCTCGAGTAAATCTTGATTTAGCATCGTCGGTCCCGTACTATATACCTATAACAATTCGTATAAAATGAAATAAACTCAATTTTAAAGCAAAAATAAATAAATAATCAAATATAAACACGATCAATACTAACAGTCATTATAACTCAAGCGTAAATGTATTTGTTCTGATACGCAATCAAACATTACTTCCCACTTTCGGAGAACAAACATTTACCTTGATAACAAAAGAAAATACACAAATATATCGATGTAAACATTACACTAACAGTATTTATATTACCATAATTACTACAATAAAGTGCTTATAAAGTACATTAATAATCACTATTGTGTTGCGTTTCTGTTTAAAAGTTTAGTCAGATTCCTTTTATCTGTGCCGTTAATATTACGTTTCGGAGAAAAGACCACGTTTCTCTTATTGGAAACGGCCTTTATGAGGAGGTGCCGTGTTGTCTGTTCAGAGGATAGCTTTTTATTTTTGTTATATTAGGTATCCCTTTCTTTTTTAGAGTATTCATATTCTTTTCTCTAGAGGTAATTTGGTATTTTTAGTAAGAGAAGAACATGCAGGTAAATGTAAATGTATAATCACTCTTGTCGCGGTTTAGTGTCTGATTAGGTATACACGATGATATTATTTGAGAATGTTACTATTTAAAGTACTATCGTTAGTTAAATGATAAAAAAAATAAGAACAGAGTAATACATATATAACTAGGTATTGCTTATATTAACAAATATCGCCATTATACCCTAATAAGTAAAGATTATATGCTAATTCATATAATCTAAGGAAATTTTAACAGAAATATCTACTACTAAAATCTACCCCCAATCTCATTCCACAATATGCTTAGAGGCAAAATGTAGGGAATGTTGTATTTTTTTCTCTATCAATAATGCAGAAATAATATGCGCGAAAAGATAATATATCTATCTAAATAAAAAAAAAATCTCATTTATTTTGTTGTTTATATTTTCAAAATAAATCCTAGCCGTCTTTGTATTCAATAACCCATGCTAATAATAAATGATTCTATGGCGCTAAGCTTTGTCGACGCCGCTTAGTAATGACGTGTCTTCTTTTCACCTTTGTAGAACCGCAGGATGTTGTCACTGTGCTTTCGAAGCGCTAATGGAATTTGTGTACGTAATAGAATATGAATATGAAATAACTTAGGAATATGAAATTATATGAGGCAAGTCGTGGCGCAGTGGTACTCAACTCGAGGAAATGAAATATTTAATATTTTCATTTTTTCGCTCTGGTCTCCAGGCAAAGTGCGGAGTTGATTTCCGCCATTTAACACGCATTGCCTTCAGAATTAGGCGGAAAATGGGGAACGGAGTGTCTTACGTAGTGTCTTACGGAGTGTCTCTATCTACCCTGCTGTGTGCAGGATACAGCTTGATGCAAAAAAAAAAATAAAAAACTTCAGGTGAAAAATAGAAATCTATGTGAAAAATATATTGCCTGTTTGTTTAACATGCATGGATTATTTTCTGATCTAAAAGCATTATTATCATTGAATTCTATACCTATTGAAGATAAGTTCTTAAAATAATCTAATATGGAGAAGAAATGTTGCTGATGTGCTGAAAGTAAGAGACTTCACGTGTACACATTTTTTAGAAACCAGTATTTTAATATTCATTGTTAGACATATAAATTCGTATTTATTTATTATATTATATTATTAATATATTATATTATATTATTAATTTGTCTATTTTACTGTCAAATATTCCAGGTTTTTAATTTTTATATATCAATGAAGAGTGCCTATCACGTTGAACAATGTTAAGGCAGTTTTGCTCTTCTTCAAAATCCATATAAGTCCATATAAGTCTAGATCCTGCTTAGGACTACTTAATATATACTTAATAATACTATAAAAAAAAGTTTCATTCAAATCCGTCTATTAGATCCGAAAATGCGCGTGTAAGAAAAGCAGACGAACAGATAATAAAATAAAATATTAGATTTATATTTTGTTAGGGTTTTTTAAAACATTATTTTAATTTACGAATTATCGATTACCTTGATTTTCTACATTTACCTATAAAAAAAAAGTTTCATTCAAATCCGTCTATTAGATCCGAAAATGCGCGTGTAAGAAAAGCAGACGAACAGATAATAAAATAAAATATTAGATTTATATTTTGTTAGGGTTTTTTTAAACATTATTTTAAGTTACGAATTATCGATTACCTTCATTTTCTACATTTACCTATATTATTAGTTTAAGAATAAAAATTTAAAATAGGGCATATATTTGAATGTGAAAAAGTTACAAAAAAGATCCAATTATAGTTAAGTATTACATTTACCTCTATTTATTAATGGATGACATGAATTTAGTTCATGGATGCAAATAATTCAATAACATCTTAATCAAGTTATTAATTATTTACATAATTCCGTGTAGCTCTAGTTTATTTATGTATATATTAATTATGTATACTCATAAATATGCCGACGTCAATTATGGTTGGAGTGATTTCGTTAAACACAAATATCTTTTACATTTATCATCGTCAAAATAATCGGGAAAATATTTTGCTATATTAGTCTGAATATTTTCACAAGACAAATTACACGTCGCTATAAATAAACATAATATGAATTATAATATCGACTTGATAATATTTATGATGTTGTTTATATAACCTATAGTATAATTATTTTATTTTTTTTATTCCATCTATTTACATTTATATTAAAAATGTCAATACAAGGCAAATGTTTATAGCAAAATGCTTCCTCAACTTGTCGGTGCTGTCATTATTATGTTATAAATATAAATGAAGTGATATAAATCAACTTAACTTATTTTTACATTTTTGAAGTGTTATTCCACACTTAGGAAAGAAAAGTACTTATTAAGAATACGTAGAAAAAATTGAATGTAGTGGGATTTGTACCCGCGCCTCTTTGGAAACCGTCTCAGCCAACCAACTAAGCCATGCGTTCTCATTTACCAATGTCGAAATGATATTAATATTAAAAATATATTTTTATACTATTAACAAAATAAATTATTATTAAAAATATATTTTTATATTGTTAAAAAATATATTATTATTAAAAATATATTTTTATACTCATTAGATAAATAAGAAACTTTTACTTTTTTTTTTAAAAGTAGTAAACAAATTCAATAGTGCTGACATAGCCTTATTTGTGAACGCTTATAGAATCCGGATTAGTGACAGGGACAGCCGCGTTATAAAAGCGTATTAAAGCAGCTTCGTCGGCAACGACTTTTAATTTGTGTGAATATACCTTCTTAATTAGTACCACGATATTGGTCTTTTGAGTATCGGCGTCGTATTTTGGTAGCTAATATTATGTAAATTAATGAGAATTGAAAAAATGTCCGCTAGTTAGAAATCTGACCTTTTATCATAAATAAATTATAATTTATATATATAATAATCGACGTACATATTTTACAATCAAGGTTAGATCGATTCCAATTCCGAATACCTTTTGAATTTGTTAGACAAATATTTTATTTAATTAGTTGTTATGATTTATTATTAATGAAATTGTAATTATATTCTGCTGTGTGAGGTAGATACGTATAAGGTATACTTTTGTTAAATATTATATCATTTCAAATTTACAGACGATAAAATAGAGTGATGGAACAAACAAACGGTAGCATAATGTCACCAATAACCGACTAGCACCAATGAGCGATTTTTTTTGACTTCCGTGAATTTGGGTGTAAATATAAATTTCTTAAATTGTGAACGCTAAACTAAATAAAAATATTTATTTTTGGATGTCATCCATCACTATATAGTCTTTGCCGCCATTTTATTTAAAGATGGCGAATTGAAACGTACATAAAGCGCGAAAATATTTGCATTTCTTAAGCTGATTGATAAGAGATTAAGCCCAAGGTATTACTTATTATTATTTTATCGTGACAGCTATTTTCTATCTTGTTGTATAAATAGCTAAAAGTACCTTTTAACTAACTTTGTAATTAAGCTTTTAGAAGTTAGTGTTTTTTTACTGAAATAACAAGTTTTACATTTGAAAGAAAAATAATCTTCTGGAAATAAAGGCCTATGCCTTTAATGCGAAATTTAAAAGTATTTAATGATTTTAATATGAGTAATAAAATGTAAATATTTTTTTCAATTTAAGGCTCGGTAAATTGTGCTTTGCGATAATAATTGTTAATTAAAAATTAAATAAAAACTGAAAATGAATAAATTAAACTAAACACTGATTTTAGTTTCCTTAAAAAGAAGTAATTTCCAAAATGCTTTTGTGACATTAATATTTACATGCCACTTCCACGTTTAAGTTTTAATGAATAAATTAATTTAATGATCATAGATAAACGAAATATGAATATGATGTAATTTAAAGAAATTACAAAATGAAATATGGACATGTAAAACACAGTAGATTGCTTTACGCGATCGAAAGTAATAAAATATTGTTGTTTATTTATCTCGGCGTGTGTGCCGGACAACTGCTCATTTTACGATGCATCTGCCGTTTCACGCTTGCCTTTTCCAATTTTCCATCGGTCCTTTCTTTCATAAAATTTAATGTTTTCGAAAAGATTCGCCCCGATGTCCATGTCTCGGCATTGGTCATGCCGTCTCTAGGACCTAAATTGTTTCTGCACCGTTTGAAGGAAACAAATAAATATTATTATATAAATAAGTGTTATTTTTCTTTGAATTTACTTTAGCTATTGTCGTCCGAGCTCGCAGGTGTCGTATGCGACAAGCGAACAGTGCGTCACGCGTGAGCCGGTGTTGAAGAATTCTTTAGAGGTGCTTATTAAAATATTTGTTGTTCGTGTTATTTATTTGTATATTATGTCGAGGAGTTTTGTGCCGCGCCGCCAGTTCTCCACAGCGTATGTGCCCACCTACTAAACGTAGCTGCAATATACGGCTATTGTTGGACTGTGACTAATATTTTAGTAACAATGCAAATTACAAAATGTTGTCATTTCTATGTAAATAAATAAAAAAATTTAGTAAATAAATATTTGATTTTATTAGTTTTTTGTGGAAATTCGTAAATATGTAAGTAACTGTTCTTTGAAGGGATTACCTAATATAATATTGTCAAAGCTTTGTGAGCAACTGGTAAAAATAAAAAATATATATTTTGTATTTTACGTACACTCTTTATTTGAACTAATGATTTATAATATTCACCTATATTGTAAAGTGTAAAGTACCTACAGTTTCCAAGAGGTGCGAGTTTCAAACCTGCTGCTTCAACTTTATGTAATAAAAAAAAATATATTATATAAGTATTCTATAAAAAATATTTAATCTCAGCAAAAAAATATTATGTTTTATCTAAAATAAAAACCTATATATAAATCGCCCATTGCCATTACAGAAAATAATACTAAAAATATAAATAAATTTTACAAATAAATACTTTCTAGCATCTCACCAGGTGCTATATGCAATTAATAAAACGATTAAACTCAATTGATTACGAAGGCCTTTGCTCGATGTCTTGCATAGAACGAATCAAGTTAATTATTCTTAGTGGAGGTGAAAAATTAAATTGGGCATTCGCTTGATGCGGTCGTATGCTGAGTTTTAAAATATTATGAGCTGTACCATTTTTATCTCCCGTAAATCTCCAGGCCCGGTCATCGCAGACGCAACGGCGCAGTGGGAAGAGGACGAAATACACGGGAGGAAAAAGGATCACGAATTCGACCGACAGAGGTCGAATATAAATGTGGAATGTTTATGGTTCTACCGTTTTATTTTATTCTTAGTCGGTAAACCATTTAATATTGTTTCAATTGAAGCGATCACATCTGATCTGCGGCCTAATCAAGAATAATAAAATTATATGTTGTCATAATGTATTTGGACGTATTGGTTTGTATAATGTTATTAGGTTTAAAATCCAGGTGGAACATTGTAGGTACTTAATGGATACTTAGACATTTTTTAGGTACTTAATGTATACTTAGACATTTTTTAATATTGGTTAGTAACCTAACCAATGTTAAAAAATGTCAAAAGTTAGCGCTACGATTCATCGTCTAAAACAGGGGTTCCCATCCTTTTCTTGATCAAGGACCACTTTTATATCATTCTTGGTAGTAAGGACCACTATGCATGTAAGTATAATAAAAATTTACTGTGATAATCAAACAAAAACTTCGCCTCACCATCCCCAGTCATAAAATTAAAATCATTCACCATATTTAGGCTTCTACGGACCACTGGTTGGGAACCAGTGGTCTTAAACAAGGTGTTCCAAGACCAAAGACGTCCTCTCGGTTAATATAGCAGAGTGAGCATGTATGAAGATAAAAGAAATAAAAAAAAACTTCAATAAATTTAATTAATTCACTAAGGTTACGCTAATATATAGTGGCGGACACTACTGCGTTACGGAGTACGATATCCATCTACGTATCGCAATCGATTGGCTTAAGTGTGCATAAATAACGATTGAGCGTTCGATTAGTGTGCTACTGCAGCAATACTTAATTTCTTAAACGTTTATTTAAATCACTATAATATAATAAAATTGCTACTACCTATTAAAATTAATGTCATCTTGCTTTTAGAAAATTTCACTTTAATTAAATAAATTATATTTTATTGAATATAAATTATATTCGTACATGTGCACAGGTGTGTTGACATGTCGGTAAAAAATATCTAAAGGTTGAAGTAGTGTTGAAAATAGAAATATAATCAGCTCAGCTTCACGCTGTATCCCGCACACAGCAGGGTAGGCAGAGGGAACCTAGTGTTAAGACAATCCGTTCCCCACTTTCTGCTGAATTCTGGAGGCATTGCGTGAACCTCGACACCGGAGCGAAGAAATGGAAATATAAATTTAAGTAAATATTTCATCTACTTGAGTGGGGATCGAACCCACTACCAGTCGGTTTTACAGTCACACTTCGTGCCCCTGCGCCACGTCTGGCCTCATAGAAATATAATTAGGTAATTATATGAAAATTTATAAAAAAATTGTTACGTTTACATAAGCATTGTTTCATATCATATTGTTTTCAAATAAAGGAGCAGAAATTAAATTAACTCCACAAATATAATTCAGGAAGGTATATGTAAAATCCAATAGGTATATTTTTACTTTAACTCGTTTGTAGTTTATTTAAAATTTTATTAATTCCATAGGTTTTAATTAGTCGTGCTGCCAAGCATCAACTAATGTTAGACATTTTCTTCATTACTACTGGCTAAAATGGAATTTATACATATATAGTTTTAAAAAAAAATTATAACGTTTTTTCTTATTATCCCTACCACAAAACACACATTGTATCTTAAAATAAAAAAGAAGTATGTAATGAGTAGGTATAAGTTTATAAGTATAGCTTAACCCCAACGCATGTATTAAAAATGTAGAAAAAATATATTTTTAACGTAACGTTAAAATGATCTTAATCTGCGTAAGAAACAAAAAAATCTGTCATTTTTTGATAAGACAATGCATCAACATTTTTCTATTTGGAGATTTTATAGAAAAAAATATACTCACATACTTACTAATGAGACGATCTGTCTAAACATTTGTGAAGTCTAACTCTTAACCATTGCTCATACGAGAACGTCACAATTTCCGATTGAAATACAGAGTGACCTTTGTCCAGCTTTACTTAATAAGTTCAATACTAACTTTCGTATGTATAGAAAAAGGCGTTTGTACGTGGCGACCGCCCGCACACAAAGCCATTGTCGCCACCGCATTCAGCCAGAGCCGCGCCAGCCTCATTGTGTCGCATTGGACGCGGCGCCGGCATGTGTCGCGTGTTGAGCGACGCTCACAGGCACCGACAGAGACGCCGCTGTTTGTATTGTGATACGTGCCGTGACATATCGTTTGTGGACGCCGAAGCCTTATCTTTTATGGAGCTGAGCTTTCAATGTGTTTACAGTTACCTATCTAGCGCTATTGTCGGCCGCGGTGTGCTGGAGTTATGGTCGCGCTGACGGGAGACGTGATGCTGCAAGTGTTGCCAGTTATTTGCGTTTCTAAATAATGTTAGGCAGTTTCTTCGTTTTTATTGGTCAATATGGGTTTTGTGCGTTAGGTATGCTTATGTGTTGGTAAATATGCTCTAAAATTTAAATAAACAGTTTGGAAAATCAGTTATAAGAGACCATGAAAAAAAATATTATCATTTTAACGTTCTATTAGAGCTAACTATAGTACCTAATTATAAAAACTGACTTCTTCAATTTCAACCGGATCCCTAAGAAACCCTAACTTCGCAATCAGAACATAACCAAACTTTTATCAAATTACCCTTGACGTATATTCTTTTGTAATCAAAAAAAGAATTATTGAAATCGGTTGGCGGGATATTAAGTTATTCGTACATTTGTCGCACGCATATTTAATGCAAATTTAAGACTAATATAATTTTCTCATGATATTATTAGAAATGGTCCAAATTCCATACGGGAAGCAAAATCGAGTCACTCAGCCAAAAGTTCTGAGCTAACAAACATAAAAAAAATACAGTCGAATTAATAACCTCCTCCTTCTGCAGAAGTCGGTTAAAATTTAATAGGTACCGTTACAACAGAAGTTGACGTTCCATTTTTCTTAATTTACTTTTTTAGGATTACCATTTTTTCTTTCTTTGAATTTTTCTAATCTAACTGTTCATAGACAGTTATTAGTAAAAGTCATATGTAACGATGCTATAAATATCTAACTCTTACCCATTGCTCATACAAAATTTAAGTAAAAGTTAAACAAATAGATAAAATAAAAAAAATCAATTGTTTATTTATAATTTAGTGCGACTTCCTTTAACACAGAAAGACAAAATTTTATAAAATTCCTCTTTGAAGTGGTAAAAATATACCTAACGAAAAATATATTATATTTCAAGTTAATCAAGGTGTTTCAGCTTCACACTGTATCCCGCACACAGCAGGGTAGGCAGAGGGAACCTAGTGTTAAGACACTCCGTGCCCCACCTTCCGCCAAGTTCTGGAGGCATTGTGTGTTGAGTGGCGGAACTCAATGCCTCGCTTTGCCTCGACACCAGAGCGAAGAAATAAAAATATAAATGTAAATAAATATTTCATTTCCTCGAGTGGGGATCAAAATCCACAACCAGTCGATTTTACAGTCACCCTTTGAGCCCCTGCGCCACGACTGGCCTCAAAATATACATATCAATGTGTTTGATATATATATTTAAGTACCTATTATTTATTTTAGTATTATTTTAAAGCAATTTCTATGATAATCTTCTGAAAAGTATATGGTAAATATTTATTATTTTTCTTTTTCACCTTATTTGATATTGTGAATCCATTAGTTTTACCTTTTTGAGCTGAGCGGTTAGAAGTTCAATATCATGTGGCAATACTCTTCGTAAACTATTAAGAAAGAGTAAGAGCATGAAACTGGAAATATGGATCTATTATAAGGTGCCATATGATGTATGGGTAAAATATTAGAATACTTATTTATTTTTTTACTTCTTTTATAAACTTTAGAATAGAATAAAATGAAACAAATTAACACGTAGCACGACAAACACGAAAACAAGAAAATAATGGCTATTTTAATCATGTAAGTAGCTATCAAAAAATCTGTACATACCTGTCATGAATATAGAAAAATATATGGTAATTTCAAACTTTTAGATAATTAAAACACAAAACAAACGTTAACGTACATAATGTAATTCTCTTCTATGTCTACAATAAATTATTTTTATATATGTAATACAAATCTGTACATATTTACAATTGCATATTAAACACAAGTATCACAGCTTTATAAAATAAAATTATCTACTATTAACAAATTGTTATTTTCTATTATTTTGAGAATATTATAATTAATATAAACAAAAGCATTCTTATAAATCTTCAATATGTTGCAAAAAAATATCTTCAGGTGTAGTCCTGTGAAGATAAAATAATAATTCATTAATACTTATTTAGAAAACGTAAACGTTCACGCGAATGTATGGCTTAGTGGTCAGAGCGCCTGGTCGGCTTCCAGGACGAGCGGGTTCAAGTCCCGCTACGTTCAAATTGTTATACGTTTTCTAAATAAGTATTTTTCTTTCCTAAGTGTGAAATAACACTTTAAAAAATGTTTAATAATAATAATTCATTCTTCTGATTGGATTGAAAACAATAATTCCTATTCTTGTAGGCAAAATGTAAAATGTTATAAACGTACACATTTTTTTTTATTTAACATTTTTCTATGAAAGATATCTCAAATAAAATTAAATCCATAAATAAAATTATTTCGGTAAAAAACAAAATGTCGAAACAGTTTTATGAGAGCCTTTGACTTTAGAGAATACCTTTTTGATATATATAGATATGATATAGATTAATTGCAGTAGATTGATTTGCAGACAGTTCAATTGGTTTATTTAATTGTTTGAGAAGTTTTTAATAGTATATTAAAGTATTATTAAAAACAATACATGTGACTCTGAAAAAAACTTTGTCATACCTGATAATTTTCAGATAACGATGGTCTTGTTACTGGAATACTTATAGAGTTAATTCACAATTCCCACCAATGCAACTAACATATTTATTCTAATTCCACTAAGACATTTATCTAAGGCTTTTACAAAATGCCTTTACAGTTTCTTATAACTAGAACATCTTCACTTTTTTATATCAGCAATTATTTTACCTGTAAACAAAAAATAAATGTTACAATTTTTTTTATTAAATCGTATGTTTTAACATCAAATTGTATAATAGTATAGCTAAAGTAGGTATATATATACATATTTAAAAATAATAATAAGTGTAGGACTATTGATATGAAACGGGAGGCTGAATTCAACTGAATAAAGAAAATATATCTATACCTAATCATATCTTTATTTTTGTTCAACCTATAACATTTTGTTACATTCAATTTAGTTACAATTAAGTTAGAAAGGCTAGTTATAGCAAAGAAGCAAAAAAGCCTACGACGCGACAGGTTGTGGGTTCGATTTCTACTGGAAAAAAATATTTAATATTTTCATTTTCTTCGCTCTGGTGCCGAGGCAATACGCGGCGTTGTGTTTTCGAATTGAGAAGTCAGCGGAAAGTGGGAATTAGACTGTCTTAAGCTTAATATTATGCTCCCTATGCCTACCCTGCTACTTGCGGAATATAGCGTGAAGCTGAAGGAAAATGAGACAATACATTTAAATAGATAATATTCTAATGTATATACTACATAAAATGAGTATATCAATCGCTATTGGTGAGGTAATTTCGCTTTTTTTTGTGGTTGATATGTTCAATATGTAGATCATATTATATATCGATTTGAAGTTTTTGTTTCGAAGCTTCAATAGGATGAGTACTTGATAGATTTTCAAAGTACCTATATATCTACTTAAATGGCCATAAATATAATAATACTGTCACAAAGAAAAACAAATATTTTTATTTTACGTTACATTTATTACTAATGAGGCCAATCTTGGCGCAGCGGCACGAGGTGTGACTGTAAAACCGACTGGTTGTGGGTTCGATCCCCACTCGAGGAGATGAAATATTTACTTAAATTTATATTTCCATTTCTTCGCTCTGGTGTCGAGGTTAAGCGCGGCGTTGAGTTCTGCCACTCATCACGCAATGCCTCCAGAATTCGGCAGAAAGTGGGGAACGAAGTGTCTTAACACTAGGTTCCCTCTGCCTACCCTGCTGTGTGCGGGATACAGCGTGTAGCTGATTTACTAATACATTATCTAATATAAAATCATTCAAAATATATAAAGCTTATTGGAAGTAGTTTTCGTTGGTTCCAATACAGTGCTTAAAACGTTGAAGCCAGTTATCAATAGCAAGCAGTCTCAGTCAAAAAAAATCTTAGAAAAAATCTTCACTGCCATGCCATCGTACGGATTATGAGTTTTAGGGATTCCAAATTATTATGGTCTTTAGTAAGCGTTACTCTCTAATACTGAACATATATCATAGTCCAGTGGATTCAAATCAGGACTAGATGGTGGCCAGTCTTCAGCTTTGATGGAGACCGGAATGTTCTTTTAACGGTAAACAAGATTGAGTGGTTTGAGCTTTATGACCCGGCGCCAAATCTTGCTGAAAGAGTCATTCTTTTATATTGAACATGGTTTTGTTAAGTGGCTTCTCAAGAATGGTATCTTGATACACTTGTGCCCATGTTTTGATACCTTTTTCGCAAATATATGGCTCAGTCACTCCTTTATAACTAACACCACACCAAAAAATCACTGAAGCTGCATAATGCCTACGTTGTACTGTGTTGACTAATTAGAAAGCTTGTTTAGAGCATTCAGCATAAATACGGTTATTTTGTTTGTTAAAATATTTATCAATTGTAAAAATATTCTATACCTAAATTGTAAAAATTTTCATTCGTAAATATTTTTTTATGTGATCTTCTTTTGTGTACCAAATCAAGTAGTTTTTTTCTAATTTTACCACCCTATTTATTTTTTAAATTATTAGTTTATGACCAGTACGCGTACATAGTTTTATACAGGTGCTATCTTCATCTCCCGAGATAAAATCTTTTGCTTTTAGACAGGATTTCTTTGAATTCATTCCATTACTGTTTTGGTCGCATTTTTCGTACGAATTGTATCTATAAGTAGCCGGGCTATACCTATACAATCATTTGACTAATACCAAGCGTATGGAGGATTTTAAAAATTGTATTTGGCTCCATACCTATTTTATGTAATACAAACGTAGCGATTCGGTTTTCTTTATCACTCCACTCCACTATACTTTAGTATCAAAAAATATATTTACAATATACTGTCGCGAAAATAAGAAAACACAATGAACAATCGCATAAAAATGACAGATTAGAAAGGACAGAAACATTTAAATTCAGAAAGAATTCAAATGTTAATTTAAAATGTAGTTTTTTTTTAATTGTAGCAGAATTTGTGGCCAAACTAAGTGTATGTATATAGGTAGGTATTGTGCTATTCAAAAATATACGATTTTGTGTTTCCGTACTTTCTAAGAAAAAAAAAGGAATCCTTATAAGATTACTCTGTTGTCCGTCTGTCTGCCTATTTGTCAAGACTCTTTATCTCAGGAACGCTTCGAGATATTGAGTTGAAATTCAAACCCGATAAAAAAAATATTTATATATTTACTTAGAAAAAAGATATGCCGAAATTATATAGCAAAAAACTCGTATTTCAACACTATAAAGGGAATAAAAATTCATAGGGTTCTTCTGGCCTAGAATTATGAAATTAGGCAGTTAGGTAGTTCAGGGAAAAAACTGAAAACTATAAATTTGTGGTTAAATACTAACAAATAATAGCCTTAGATAGCAAAAAACGCGTATTTCGAAATTACAAAAATTTAGCAACTAGCATCTACTAACAAGTAGTACTAGTTAAATCCTAAAAACTAATGGCCTTAACAGGGGGCTAACTTTAAAATTAAAGCCGATAGTTCAAGTGAGGAATCGGTTGAAAGGGCTCAGGGTAAGCTAAGCCTGAATTTCAGAAAAAGCTCGAGGCCTCAAATTTTTGTACGGAAACCTCGGTGGGCGAGCCCGATTCGCTTGTTTCTAATGCGCTTGATAAATACATACTAATAACTTTACATAAATACTTGATTTGCTTGCAATGTGTTTTGTAGGAAAGCTAAAAAGTTTTAATAATAATCTTTTAACTATTTCCATTTACTCACTGCATCGGAATACGAAACTAGACTGAATGAGTTCTCTCGATATTATGGTTATAAGTTCCAAATACTTATATATAAAAAATGTTATAATAACCAAAAATACTTAACAGAAACTATTACTTAGACAATTATAAAAGAAAAACAGTTTATTGTAATACCTAAATAGGTGCAATGTCCTCGTAGTGCAGTTGTGTTTTATATATATATACTTGAAAGGGCGAACCTTAAGTAATTTAGTTAATCATTTTAGTTTATTGAACCTGCCTTATAAGGGGATATGACAAAAAAATAATAAGGTATAGAAATGGATATAGAATGGATAGAGAAATAGAGAAATGGATAGAGGCCAGTCGTGGCGCAGTGGTACAAGGTGTGACTGTAAAACCGACTGGTTTTGAGTTCGATCCCCACTCGAGGAGATGAAATATTTACTTAAATTTATATTTCCATTTCTTCGCTCTGGTGTCGAGGCAAAGCGCGGCGTTGAGTTCTGCCACTCAACACGCAATGCCTCCAAAATTCGGCAGAAAGTTGGGAACGGAGTGTCTTAACACTGGGTTCCCTCTGCCTACCGTGCTGTGTGTTGGCTACAGCGTGAGGCAAATTTTTTTTAGAAATGAGTAATTATTAGTAAATAGAATTAGAATATGGAATGTACCAATAATTTTTGTTATTTATATACAGTCTATTGTGAAGACACTCCTCTACGTTCTGTCCGCCGAATTCTGGAGGCATCCTGTGTTGAGTGGCGGAATTCAACGCTCATACACTCTCACACTCTCACTCATAAGCTTGTACTCCTGCACGACAACTGGCCTCATTTTTGGTATTTAATTTTTATAATATTCTCTTGTACAAAGTTATACTTCTCTCTACTCTTGAATTATAAACACTTAAGTCTTATTAACGAAACAATTCAATTTAATAGATACTAAGTAAATAACTGCTTTTATAAGATTTATTAAAAAAATTTAAAACATGCATTTTTGATGCAAGTGTGATACCTAAACAAATTTGCGGCTATAGATTCTTCCGCGGCTTATTAAGAACGACGTAGAGTTGCGCCGTCCACAAATTCTACGTACATCTACGAAATCTACTAGCTTACTATGTACAAAATCTTAACTATGTATTCTTATCTAGAATTGAATTTAAATTCGAACTCAGTCCTAGATAAGAGAGCAGAGAGATCCAGAGTTGTCTTAATTAAGTTACAATAACACCTATTCGTTCGTATTATTTTTTACAGGTATGAACAACAATAGCTGTTCATTTAATACTTGTTGCTTAAAAAATTATCAAAAAATTTTTGATGAAATATCTTTTATCATTTATGATAAAAGAAAGATTACAGATTAATATTTTTCATGACTGTTATTGCCTCCTTTGTTGCGAAGTCCATTGCTTAGGATGAAATTTTACAAATTTCAAATTGTGACATTTTTGTGTAAAAATATAAGTTCTGTATTTTTTATTTAGTTTTTCTTCGATTTGTTGAAATGAATTTTGTGGTGAAGTTTACACAATTTCAATAATTATAGACTGTAAAACTGTAACGTTAAATATAGATAAATAAGAATAAAACGTTACTACAATCCGATATATTACCTATAAGTGTACCTATATATATATATATATATCTATTTACTTGATAAGCGAGACGTCTAGACAGATGAATCATTGTAGCTCTTATAGAATTTTAATGACATTTGTAATAGATTCTTAGAGGTAGGTCAAGTTTGTTTACCTCTTTAAAAGTTATCCTTTTTATTTAAGAGAAACTTATTCATTATAATATATGTATATACGGTAACTTACTATTTTTTTCATAATTTTTTGTATGTCTGTGATAATGGAATAAAGCTCTTAGATTTCTACGTAAATTATAAAAGTGCTGGAAATCAGGGGAGGTCCCAGACGATTGGCGAGGTGCGGTCATCGTGCCTTTGTATAAAGGCAAAGGTTCACAGATAGACTGCGCAAGCCATAGGGCTATCAGTTTGATTAGCTTAGGTAGTAAAGTTTATGCTAAAGTTTTAGCGAGAAGAATGCAGGAGAGATCTGAAAGGTTGTTGTGGGAGGCCCAAGGGGGCTTTAGACCTGGAAGAGGGTGTATGGATCAGATCTTTT